>CM034146.1:929930858-930230858 GCA_019776745.2 Taxus chinensis | reverse complement strand
ATCAATACAAATTGCACACGCACAATGATGAACACGCACATGCAAAACAGTGCACACACACACACCCTCACACACAAACTTAACAAAATAAATAACCACAAATAAAAGGACACCCAAGGAACATTATTACACACATTTTGAAAGGAAATAAATAAATAACTTACACACACATGCAACACGTCATACACACAAATGCAAGTAAATGCATGGCACGTGAAAACACATAAGCTTATACAGTTACACTAATTCACACAAAAATACATACATAACACACGTTAACACACACAAATAAACACAAATGGAGGTAAGGGGGAAAAAGCTTCAATCCAAATACACAGGGTTTTTTGTTTCACATGCACATGCACACAACGAACACCACACACAATGCAATTTGAACGCACACACAACACTCACAAAACACAAACCAGGGGCAAATTGTCTCATCCTCATGCACATGCTCAACACACACAATGCACACACACACGCACACAGACACATGCACACAAAGGGTTGGGACCACATAGAACTGCACAAAAAATTGAGGTGATGAATCAACAACGGATGCATACACACACACAACACAATGCATGCAAAATGTGCCACATCACACACAAGCACAGGGTACATGTGCACACACACAAAAAGTCTTGCACACACAGGAAATGACACAATGCACACTGATAATTATACACGCAAATGGGTTTTGTTAAAAAAATCACACACACACACTGCAAAAACACACTTCATTACACATCGACAATGGTCTCCAGCATTGCATACACATGCCTTTCATGCACCTACGTCAAAAACATGTTGTTGCAAATCAGCACACACCCCTGGATGCAAATAAAGGTTCTAAGTTGATGTTTTAGGCATCCAGTGTGATTGCACAACATTGAAACCTCTCTCCAAGTGTGGGACTTGTAAAATGAGAGAGGAATCTCCAGATTAGAGGCTGGTTCCTCAAACTCCTCTGATTTAGATCTATTATTTGCACAACTACAGAGGTTCAATCCCTAATTTTACTCCTAATTTGCAAGGAGACAGGATAAAAATGTAAAAAATTGAAACTAAACTAATGATGGTGATGCACCAAAGGAGTGGTGAACATTTTTTCTCATGCAAATAGACACAAAATCAGAAATTGCAACATAAAAACATCATGCACAGGTTGATAAGCTGTAATCAAAGGTTTGAAATGAAACAAACAACACATACAAAGGACTGAAAGCATTCACAGAGCCTGCATTGTGATTTTCAACATCAAAAAATCCTTGCATTCCAACACCAAAGAGGTAGAAAAACTGTTACAATCCCTGAAAAGGTCTGATACTTGCTAAAATCACTTGCTGAAGGTGAAAAAGAAAGCTTGCTTGTGCAAAAAAAGTGTTCCCCCCTTTGAAAAAAAAAAAATGAGCAAATCTGGCTTTTTACAGTGCATGGGTCGAGCCCAGGAGAGAGAAAACATGAAAAAAAAATGGGAGCCATTCCTCATTGACCAAAATGCATTAAAAAAACAGCATGGAGGTCAACAAACATGCCCCATGCCCTGACATTTTTTACCATACTGGAGAAGAATGCGACCCATTTTGCATTAAAATTTGGTTGTTGAAACGTCAGTTTTTCTGTCCATGGGCGCATACCAGAAGAGTTTTTTTTTTTTTCTCCCTCCAAAACTGAACCAAAATTCAAAATTGACCATGGAATCATGTAGATAATTTTACCATATTTTCCATTGATATAAAGAACGTGAAAATCTGAGCTCTGGATCGAAAGTTATGGCCGTTTGAAGATTTAGGGCAAAAAAACAGGCCCAAAACGGATCGGCGGGAAAAAATTTTGAATTTTACCTTTTTTTTTTGCATTTGGAAAAATTTTTTTCAAAAAATCCCCGTGCTCCACCACCTCCTGGATGCCACATGTGGCAAAATTTGATTTGGTGGGGGCCCTTCAAAAATCCTTTTGAAATTTTCCCCAAAACTTTTCCCTTTGAAATTTTGAAAAATTTTTTTTCCAAAAAAAAATTTCACCTTTCGGGCCCCCGAGCTGGGCAAAACCAAGGATAACAATTGTCTTGCCTTCATTTTGAACTTGAGGTCATTTGAGCCATTTTGAAGGTTTTGAAAAAAAAAATGGGAAATTCCCAGGCCCAAAAGGGGACAAAAACATCATTGATTTTTTTGAATGGGAGCACGGGAAATTGGCATAAAATTTTTCCCATTTGAAAACTTTCAAAACTTTTGGACACTGAAATAAAAAAAAAACCATTGGGCCATTGAGTTTCCTTGAAAAATTTTCCTTGAATTTTGACCCGAAACCAAGGAAAATTTAGATTTTCCAAAAATTTTCAAAAATTTCCAATTTTTGAAAAACTGGACTTGAAAAAACTTCAATTTTCCCTTTCCTCCCCCGCCAATTGATTGGTGAAGAAACGTTTCTGAATTTTTTCGGGCCAAAAAAAAATTTTTAGCCATTTTTTTTGGCAAAAACTGAAAACCAAAAAAAGACCTTCATTTTTCCCCTTTAAACCCTTGATTGATTGAAATCACATTTTCATGGATTGGCCTTGGGCCAAAATTTGGAAAAAAAATTTCCTGCGGCAAAACACTTGCAAAAATTTCATTTTTTCAAAAATCCCTTCACGTTTCACCCTCTGATCCTGGGGGCAAAAAAAATTTCCTTTTCATTTTTGATTCCCCCAAACTTGGAAAAAAAAAGTTCCATTTCCTCTTTTTGAAAACCCCCTTGAAAAAAATTCAAGATCCCCTTTTTCATCAAATTTTTCTCTCTCTCTTCCCCCCACCTCCTGGGACACGTGGCAGCTTCCTATTGGCTGCGGGGGCTTCCAAGGGGAAAATTTTCCCACAAAAACTCCGCCGAGCCATAACTTGAAAAATATGAGGAGTTAGGAGGAAAAATTTTACCTTTCTGGAAAGCTGAGAGAGAGCTCTATCTGAATGGTGCCATTTCCAGAAAGATTTTTGAGTGCCTAAAAATCAAAAAATGGAGACTGAGGCACAAGAGAGGCAAGAACACAAAGGAGTTAGCCACAAAAATGCAGGGGGGCACATTTTGGATAACAATTTTGGTGGACTCAGAGGGGTCATCTGCCTGCTAGATGAAAATACCAGTTGCCTGAAGCAGTCCATTGGGCATGGAGTCATCAAATTTTTCTGTTTGGAACCCCAACTGACTTAGAATGTTGCAAGGAGGAAGATGGAATATCACCTGATGGAAGCAAGGACTGCAAAACATCTCCAGGGAAAAACTCTCCAGGGAAAGCTTGCCAAAAGCACTTAGGGAAAGCAAAACAACCTACAACAAAAACAATGTGCACAAAGCACTTGAAGGAATGGAAACCTAAGCTAATATTTACAAGGTGGAGAATTTCCCTTTAGAAGCAATGCTTGAGATAGATTCCATTGACTGGAATCTGCAGTTCTTCACCATCCAATGAAGCCAATTGGAAAGCATTGTTGTTCTTGCACTTTCGTGACCATGTATGGGCCACTCCAAATGGCATCAAATTTTGAATGCCTTCCCCCGTTTTTTTTCTCTATCTGCATCCCATTTTAACACTAGATCTCCAACCTGGAAAAGATCTACTCTTGGCCTTCCTATCAAAGGTCTTCTTGATCAAAGCTTGATCCTTCTCCATTGCTTGGGATGCCTGATCTCTGATCTCTTGAAGCTCCATCAACTCTGCATATCTCACCTCCATGGGCTCAAACTCTAACAACTCCAACTTTTCATGAGTTCCAATGTTGGCAACTCAAGTGACATGGGAAATTTGCTCTCTTCCATAACAAGCCTGAATGGAGAGTTACCTGTGGATCTCTTGGGAGTTATCCTATCAGCCCATAAGGCTGATTTCAGTTTGGTATGCCAAGACCTCTGATTCTCATCAAGAGTTCTCCTAATGATCCTCAACAAGTTCTTGTTTGTAGACTCAGCCTGGCCATTACCTTGAGGGTAATAGTTTGATGAAGTACTTAGGTAGATCCCGTTCTTGACAGCCCACTCAGTCACCTTGGATCCAATGAATGCCAATGCATTATCTGAGATTATTGTAGCAGGTATGCCAAATCTGGTTACTATGCCCTCATAGAAGTCTAAGATGCTAGACTCATTTGCCTCTTTGAGTGCTACTACTTCAGTCCACTTGGTGAAGTAGTAGTCTGTGGCTGTCAAAATCCATTTGTGCCCTTGGCTTGAATTGGGATTAATGACTCCAATGAAGTCCAAACCCCCCATTGCATGAATGGCTGGTCAACTGAGATTGGATGCAATGGAAGGGCAGCAAGTCTCTCTTTTCTGTGAAGAATGCACAATTCTTACACCTCTTGATCCATGCAAAGCAATCACTGAAAATCTTGGGCCAATAATAACCAGCCTTCATAATTTTTAGAGCTGTCACTCTCGGTGCAAAATGACCACCAGCTGGTCCACCATGGAACTCTTCCAACACCCTATGAATCTGATTTGTGCTAATGCATCTCAGCAGCACACTCCATTCACATCTTTCTTGAACAAAACTCCATCAACAATGGCATATGGGACAGCCTGCAATCTGAAGTGTCTTCTTTGGGTCTTGTTCATCTCCGGAGGGCATAGGCCTGCTTAGGAAGTGTATTATACCTTGGGTCCAGCAAGGAGTGGGGACAACATTATTTTTCTTCTTGAGTGCCACTTGGCTCATGGCTGTCTTGAACTCAAAACAAAACACCTCTTCTTCATTGCATACTTCTTTTTGCTTCCCCCAAAATCAGCTGCTCACACAATCCTTTTCCTCTTACCAGCTTGGTGACCTTGATCTCAATGTCATACTCCATGACACGAGTGATCCAACCTGCCCTTTTCTCATTCAAATCCTTGTTGAGGAGGAAGTCTTTAACCCCAGCATGAGAGACCAGCAACTGGACCTTGTTGTTTGAGACTAAATGCTCTTGAATTATCCAAGCTTCTGATTACTACAGAACAGGCTTCTTAATAAATAATCCTCACCTCATATCATCTAGGCTTTGGGCTGAATAAAGTAATGGCTGCTCAATCGTTGTCCTTGTTTCTCCTGTAACCAAAAGGGTAGAAATAGTATCATTACCTCCAAATGCATAGAGATGAAATCCTTGGAGAAGTCTGGGTTGAATGAGGATTGGTACTTGAGAGATGGCTTCTTTGATTGCTTCAAAACTCTCCTTTCCTTCTGCTGTCCACTTGAAAGCCATGCTTTTCTTTAACATTTTGGTGATAGGTTTGACAAGGGCTGCAAAATCTAGGACAACCTCTGAACAAAGTTTATCCTCCCCAAGAAACTCTGAAGGGCTTTCTTGTGGCTTGGCAATGGTAGTGCTCTCATGGCTTCAACCCTCTCTGGATCAATTGCTAATCCCTTCTTTGGAGACAATATGGCCAAGGAGCTTTCCTTCATGTGTAAGAAAGATACACTTCTTAGGATTCAAAGACAATCCAAATATCCTGCACCTCATGAAGACTTGTCTCAAATGAGAGAGGTGCTATGTTACATTTTTGGAAAAAAACAGTGGATATCATCAAGGTATATCAGCCACCATGTTGTTAATCAAACATTTGAATGCCATGTCCATTGCTCTTTGGAAGGTAGCACCAGCATTGGACAGCCCAAATGGCATTTTCCTATATGCCATAAGTTCCCCATTTGGTTGTGAAGGCTATCTTGAATTGGTTTTCTTCCTTCACCATAATCTGATTGTAGCCTAAGTAGCCATCAAGTAGTCAAAACCCTCTCAGAGCCAGCCACAACTTGCAAGATTTGCTCCATGGAAGGGAGTGGGTAATGGTCCTTGAGAGATGCTCTATTCAAGTCTCTAAAGTCAACACACAATCTGATCTCTCCACTCTTCTTTCTGACTGGAACCAAGTTGGTAACCCAACTAGAATGCTTGATTGGGAATATGATCCTTGATTCAATCAGCTTGTTCAATTCTTTCCTCATGAAAGGCTCCATATGTGGATTGACTTGTCTTTGTTTCTGCCTGATAGGCTTAGAATTTGGATCCAGTTCAATGGTATGCTGAGATAAGTTCGGATTGAAACCTTTCAAGTCTTCATAGCTCCAAGCAAACACATCAGGGAACTCTTAACACAGCTGCATGAACTCATACCTTTCTTTTTCAGTTGTCATCTTTCCAATTTGCAATGGTTTGTTCTCTTCCACCAAGATGGATATTGAATCCTCTCTCTTTACCTGAATTTTTGCTTTCTCCTTCCTAACTGATCATTGGGATTAAAAATGGACTCCAAAGTGATAAGTCCCTTGGGCAGCTTGTTAGTTCTCATCTATACCACTTGGTCACCATACTGCTGTTCCAATTTTTCTTGATTTCTTAGCTGAGAACTCAGCTTCTTCTTACAATAAATGGATGATTTGCTGGTCCATTCTCAAACACTTGCCAACTTACATTGTTATCCGGCACTGAAGGCCTCAAAATCACGTGGATGTTTGGTTGTACCTTGTCTTGTTGAATGCTTTCCACAATGTCAAAGGCTGCCCCTACTACTGCAAGCCTATCAGCAGCTTGGTTCTCTTTCCTAGGAATGGATTTGATGCCAAAACCCTCAAAATCTTCCATGAGGTCCCATACCCTGTTCTTGTAGCACTTGAGTAGATCATTCTTGGTAGCATGCTGTCCCTTGACTTTATTACAATCAATTCACTATCACCAAAGACTTGCAAGTTCTTTATTCCTCTCTTTATTGCCCAATGCATCCCTTGCACCAAGGCTTCATATTCAGCAGTGTTATTGGAGCATGCAAACTGAAATCTAAAAGTTGAATAGTACTTACTCCTTGAGGTGAAACAAGCATGGCTCCACCTCCTGCACCTTGTCTACTTCTTGATCCATCAAAAAATAACTACATACCTCATTTTCATCCTTATAGTTTGGCTTGGTGATGCTAGGGATGCGCTGATCTTCTTCATGTATGCAATAGACCCTAGCTCAGATTCTTCTACTTCTTGATAAGGATCAAAAGCATGTACCTTGTTTTCCCATTCATCAAGAGTTAGATCCGGGATGATTCCAACCTTGGTGTCAGCTTCATCAGTGCTTGGGTGATCTTCTTGATCAAATGCTGAACAATTGGCATTGATCTGACTTGGAGTGTAGGGCTCAATGTGGAAGTTTGCAATAGGCTCAGACCTAATTGTAACTTTGGTTCCATACCTTGTTTTTGAACAACATGTGTGACCAATCAGCAGACAATATCCTCCAATCTTGGCTGTGAAGTCCCTTGACAAGAATAGGGAAAAGAGTGGTGGAAGGTCTATAACTGATACATCTTGTAAAACAACAACATTTGGACATGCATGCAAGGTAAGACTCAAGTTTCTAATCACTCCAACTATTGTTACTGCTGTCCCATCCAGCTGCACTGCCCCTTTGGATATGGTTTCATACTAGAGCCCTACCCGATCAGCTATTTGTTTAGGCATCACTGAGCTACTTGCCCCGGAATCTATCATGCAATTGTGCACTAACTGATTTCCAATGATTAATGAAACATAGAAAGGAGGGGGCTTCAACATTTTACCTTGCTGTCCTCCATGATTCCCTTCAGGCTGGGCAGCATTTGTGAGCACTTTCTCTTACATCTGAACTTGTTGATTCAAATTTGGTCAGTCCTTCATGGAAGCTTGTAGCAAATCTCTTTGGCCTGGGATAGATAGGGATTCCCACATTGATATATTTACATTTGTCTTCTTCATCTAATCAATGATACTAAATGGTGATGGAGGATCTCTTTGCTGTCCCTTGGTTGGCACATTCACTCATTACACATGGGCAGCAACAACTGGTATTTGAGTTGGTCTAGGAGCTGTTCTTGGCTGCCCTTGTGCATTTGAAATTGGATTTTGCTTGCCAACCATTTGTGGAGCCATAGAAGGTTAGAGATTGGTTGGAGCTAATGGCTGCTCTTCACCCAAATTCCTTCTTTTTGACCTTGTGTTGGCTGCAACACCTTGAGAAACTACTTGATTCATGCCACAGAAATCTTTTGCTTGCCAGTTTACCAATGTGGTGTCATTTGGGGCTGATTTTTGTTGGAAGGTTTCTTGTTGTTGGTTGTTTCCTTGACTGCCTTCACCCTCCACACTAGTAGTTGTCACCATTAATGCTTGATTCAAAGCACCATTGAAGCACATAGATTGGTTATGAGGCTCATTGCATTGAAAACACCAATCATACTCCTGAGCAACGTTGTTTTGTGTTGGCACCAATGCCTTAGAGGCAGATATGGCATTAGGATTATAGGGCTAAAATGGTCTATTCGCAGGAGGCCTTGTTTGATTTATATTTGCAGCTGGATTAGGAGGTCTTTGTGGTTGGTATGGCTACCTGTTAGGCTAAGCTTGGGGCTGATAAGAAGGTCTAAAACCTTGGGCTTGTTTCCTCTTGAGAGTAACCAGCTCATTGCCTAAATTTTGCAATTTCTTCATGACTTCTTAAAGCTCATTTGGGGCACTTGGAGATGAAGTAGAAGCTTCATTTGAACTCTGATTTCTAGGAGTGGGAGAAGGAGCCAAATTAGGTGCTTGATTAGTGTTTGGGCTCTCTAAACTTGGAAACAATGGCATGGGAGGTCTAGGGGCTAGTTTTGCAGCTTGGATTAAATAATTTTCAGCCCTAATGGCAATGCTATAAGCCATAGGGATAGTTATGCCTCCCATGGACTGAATCAACATAGAAATATTAGAATTTAGAGCTTTGAGGTGGTAGAGAAAAGCACCTTCCACTGTTGTCCTGACTACCACTGGAATTCTCTCCCAAGTCCTTTGAAATATGAAGTTGAAATCAGTCAGCTGCTCATTGGGAGCTCTCTTGATGGTTGTCAGCTACTCCAAAAGAGACAAGTTATCTCCCTTCTCTCCAAATTGCTCATGAAGTGCTATGCATAGCTGGTTCCAATTTTGAATAGAACCTGAGGAAAGACTTCTAAACCATTACAATGCTTTCCCCTTGAATGAAGATGCCAGTAATTTGACAGCCACTTGCATCTCATTGATTTCATGAATTGCACAAAGGTTTGCAATGTCTTTAACATGATCACCTGGAGTAGTCTGATTCTCTCCAGTGAAGTATGGAATGTTCTTCAAGGCTGAAATTGGAATTGGATGTTGTGCATTGAGAGCAAGTGGGCTGATACCAGTGAAATTGACATAGGGGTTGTTTTGTGCCATTCTAATTTGCCTTAGAACCCTTGTTGATTGAATGAAAGGCCTACCAGGTGGAGGAGTTGAGAGAGTTCTGTTTGGTGGAGATGGAGACCTTTGGATTATCCTCCCACTTTACCTTACTCTTGGAGATAACTACAGATATTCAAACAATGCCTCCTCTTCTCCAGCTCTTGACCTTGTACTGATTCTTCTCATGAGTTTTCAGGTCTACACTGCTAAAACCAGCTGATTCTTCCCCTTGGAGTCACAAGATGTGTAATTTATAACTCTTTTGAAGCAAGAAAATTGTAGCAGATGCACATCAAATTTGTTGCAATAAAAATTAGACCTCTAAAGTCCCACCAGGCATGCCAAAACTGTTGTTGCAAATCAGCAGCACCCCTGGATGCAAATCAAGGTTCTAAGTTGATGTTTAGGGCATCCAGTGTGATTACACAACATTGAAACCTCTCTCCAAGTGCGGTACTTGCAAGATGAGAGAGAAATATCTAGATTAAAGTTTGGTTCCTCAAACTCCTCTGATTAGATCTATTATTTGCACAACTGCAGAGGTTTAGATCCTAATTTTATCCTAATTTGCAAGGAGACAGGGATAAGAAATGTAAAAAACTAAAACTAAACTGATAAGGGTGATACACCAAAGGAGTGGTGAGCACTTCTTACTCATGTAAATTGACACAAATCAGAAATTGCAACATAAAAAATCATGCACATGTTGATAAGCTGTAAACAAGGGGTTTGAAATGAAGCAAACAACACATACAAAGGACTGAAAGCATTCACAGAGCCTGCATTTTGATTTTCAACATCAAAATCCTTGTATTCCAACACCAAAGAGGTAGAAAAAACCTATTACAAATCCATGGAAGGTCTGATACTTGCCAAAATCACTTGTTGAAAGTGAAAACAGAAGCTTGCTGTGCAAAAAAAGTGTCCCCCTTTGAAAAATGAGCCAAATCTGGCTTTTTACAGTGCATGGGTCGAACCTAGGAGAGAGAAAATGTGAAAAAATGTGGGAGCCATTTCTCATTGACCAAAATGGATTAAAAACAGCATGGGTGACCTGAAAGACCCATCCCCCAACATTTTTGACCATGCTAGTGAAGAATGTGACCCATTTTGCATCAAGATTGGTTGTTGAAACGTCAGTTCTACCCATGGGCGCATACCAGAAGAATTTTTTTTATTTTCTCCCTCCAAACTAAACCAAAATTAAAAATTTACCATGGAATCATGTATATAATTTTACCAGCTTTCCATTGATATAAAGAACGTGAAAATCTGAGCTCTGGATCGAAAGTTATGGCCGTTTGAAGATTTAGGGGCAAAAATAGGCCCAAAACGGATCGGCGGGCAAAAATTTTGAATTTTACCTCTTTTTTGCATTTGAAATTTTTTTTTGAAAATCCCCACACTCTGCCACCTCCTAGGACATGTGGCAGCTTCCTATTGGCTGTGAGCTTCCAAGGGGAAAATTTCCCACAAAAAACTCCGCCGAGCCATAACTTGAAAAATATAAGGAGTTAGGAGGAAAAATTTACCTTTCTAGAAAGCTGAGAGAGAGCTCTATCCAAATGGTGCCATTTCCAAAAATATTTGAGTGCCTGAAAACCAAAAAATGGAGACTGAGGAAAAAGAGAGGCAAGAACACAAGGAGTTAGCCATCCAAAATGAGCAGGGGCACATTTTGGATAACAATATCCACCATGATCTTTGGCGTAGCCATTGAGTGAGTTCCTTGATTGATAGTGACTTGTCTTCCATTAACAAGCTTCTTTTGTAACTGTGACTTGCTTGACCGTCAAGATATTTCTCCTTTGATTTTTCTCCAATGACCAAACTTTTCCCTATATAAGCAAATATTTCCCTCCTTTCCACTGTGATTTAACTTTGCCATGCTTCATATTCAAGGGCCCAAAACTAGCTCCTCTAAAAGTTATGATCCCCCCATGACTCTCTCACCCTATCAATCGTCGTGTCAAACTAGAAAGTAACTCAGTGACTCAATTGAGTCTCAGCCATAGACTTGAGCTCTTTATTAGCATGTTTGGTTTGTGGAACTTCTCCCTTGGCTTGTTAAGTGATTATCCCCACTTGGAAATGCTTCTCATGATCCCTGCTAAGTGGAAAGCTTGTGTTGGTTTTCCATTTTAACGTTTCCACATCAAAATTTGGTCACTAATCTCCCTGATGCGTGGAAACTATGTGTTAGATTTCCATCAAGTTTTCCGCCACCATTTTACATTTACTTCATGGATCCCTACATCCTTGGCAACCAAGAATTCGGAACTAGGGGATAATATTTTCCCATCATGACATGGCTTATTCATAAAAAAATTCCACATTTTTGGCATTTAAACCCTTGGAACCACCTTGACTAAGCTCCCATCGATCTTTGCAACTGATCTTGCTCTCATGTTTCTCAATCGTTTTATCTCCGTGATGACCAAAAGTGGATCCCTAGGACCAATGTATTGATTTGATCATAATAGGACGCCATTGTCTAATTTTTCCATGTGTGTAAAATTGGTTAACACCTTCCAATAAGGGTAACTTGAAAATTTAACATTTTTGGTGACCTCTTAGGAATGTTTTCCCTGCTAAGCACTAATCTAATAGCCTTAAGAAATCCATTGGAAAATGAGTCTTAAAATTTTCAAAAGTATTCAAAACAACAAAACACAAAAAATAGAAAGTAAAGCAGAAAAGGAAACACACATGACAAAAAACAATTTGTAAAGAACTTGGAGGAATAGTCATAAAATAAAATGTATAGAGGTAGAACCCTATCAAAATAAATCTTTAAGATGTATCCCATTTACATGAATGGGCATAGTGTCTCCATTGATTCTTGATAAGGAAAAATGAATTTTCCTCCTTGCAACTTGTAATGACATATGGTCCACTCCAAAGAGTGTCATACTTGGCGTGCATCCCTATCTTGGCCCTATCAGCATCCCACTTAAGAACTAAATCTCCCTCCTCAAATTTTTTTTTGGACGCCTTCCTGTCAAAAGATTTCTTAACTTGAGCTTGATTTTTCTCCAAATTCCTTCATTTCCTTGTTCCAAACTTCTTCTAACTATATCAGTTCAGCTAACCTGACTATCATAGGATCAATTTCCATATCCTCAAGCTGATGTGTTAACTCCAGAGAAGGTAATTCCAAGGATAATGGGATTTTTTCTTCTCTTCCATATACAAGCATGAAATGGGAATTTCTGATGGCCCTTTTTGGGGTGATCCGATCTTCCCACAAGGTAGTTTTGAGTTTTATGTGCCAAGTAATTTTGTTGGTATCCATTATGTGCCTGATAATACATATGAGATTCTTATTTCTAGACTCATCCAATCCATTTCCTTTTGGATAGTAATTAGATGAATTCTTAACATAAATACCATTATTAACGGCCCATGCATTCATCTCTAGACCTTATCCTTATGAAATTCTTATCATTATGCCATCGTGTTATATGAAATATCTGTACATGGAATGCCAAACCTTAGCATTATGCCTTCTAGGAAATCAAGAACAACCTTCTCATTACCCTCCTTGAATGCAATGTCCTTTGTCCATCGAGTAAAGTAATCCATTGTAGTAAGGACCCACTTATGTAGATAACTGGATGGAGAATTAATCATCCCAATGAAATATAACCCCCATTGAACAAAGGGTTGATCCACTTGAATCAGTTGAAGGGGAAGAGCTGATGGATTTTTCTTCCCAGTGAAAAAGGAACAATCCTTGCACTTCTTTACCCAGAGATGGGCATCTTTGAACAAATTCAGCCAATAGTAGCCATCCCTCATGAATTTTGCAATAGTTATTCATGTAGAGTGATTTCCTCTTGATAAACCATTGTGAAATTCTCCCAATATCTTATCCACCTTCTCTATCCTTATACATTGAAGGAGAACACCATTTAAATCCTTGTGGAAGAGAATTTCATCTACCAGAACATAAGGAATGTATTGAATATGAAAACTTCACCTTTGAGTCTTATCCAAATCAATGGGATATGTCTTTGATAGAAGGAAAGTGTTCATTCTTGATAACCAGTCAACTTGCTCATCTTCTATGTTATTATTCAATAGTTCCACATTCTCTTCACCTTTTCACTCCAAATCTACAGCAAGTTGTTGACACAATCATTTCCCTCTGACTAGCTTAGTAACCTTGATATGCGCATCATACTCCATGACTTTAGTAACCCACTTGACACATTTTTCAATCATATCTTTATTCAGTAAAAAATATTTACCTCCTGGATGAGACACCATTAGATGAATTCTATTGTTATATAACATGTGTCTAAACTTCTTTAAATCTTAAATGACAACAAACACTTTCTTTTCAACAAATGAATATTTAAGCTCATAATATTTTAAGGATTGGATGAAGAAAGCAAATGGTTTTTCCATTTGATTATCATTATGCTGAGTGAGGATCCTAGAAATACTTTCCTAACCTACAAAGGCATAAATAATAATTTTTTTATCAAACCTAGTATTTACCAACATAGGAGCTTGAGAGATAGTAGTCTTGATAGCTTCAAAAATTTCTTTTCCTTCCCTTGTCCAAGAAAAAGGGATATTTTTCTTTAACGTGGATGTTAATGGTTTAGCTAAGGCTGAAAACTAAGGAATGAATCTCCACATGAAATTTATGGTTTCCAGAAAACTCTGATTACCCTTCTTATTACTAGGGATGGATAAGACCAAAATTGAACGAATCTTAGCTGGATCAATGGAAAGGCCTTCCGCTGAAATAACATACCCCAAAAAATTTCTCTCACACACCAAAAAATTGCATTTCTTAGAATTGAGTGAAACCCCAAAATTTCTACATCTTTTGAAAACCTTCCTTTTATGGGTAATGTGATCCTCTACATGCCTGGAGTACATAGTTATATCATCAAGAGATACTAAGATAATATCATTGATCAAAACCTTAAAGACCATATCCATAGCTCATTGGAAAGTAGCTCTAGCATTAGATAATCCAAATGGCATTTTTTTTGTAGGATTATGTGCCCCACTTTGTAGTGAAATCCGTCTTGAACTAAACAAATTATTTAACTAGAATCTAATTACAACTTGAATATCAATCAAGCAAAGAAAACCTTTCTGCTATTGTTACTGTTTGAATAATTTTCTCCATAAATGGAAGGGGATAATGATCTTTTAATGAAGCCCAAATTAATTCCTTGAAATCTACACACAACCAAATCTCCCCATTTTTCTTCCTAACAAGAACTAAATTAGCTACCTAAGACGAATACTTGATTGCAAAAATAATTCAAGCCTCAATAATCTTGGAGAGCTCCTTTCTCATCATTGGCTCAGTCTTGGGATTCATCGGTCTCTATTTTTGTCTAACAAGATTGGCATTAGGATTCAGTTTGATAGTATGTTGTGCTAAACCTAGGTCAAAACCCATGAATATCATTATAACTCCATGTGGAGACATCATTAAACTCTTGAAAATGTTTGACAAAATTCTTTCTCTCTTCTAGGTTACACACTTTTCCAGTCTTTAAAAACTTATCCTTTGCTTCTTCAACCTACTCAAAATCATATTGTTTGACTACCATATTAGCATTCTATCTTCTAGCCTGATCATCTGAATTAAATATTAACTTAAGAGTAACCAAGCCTTTTGGCAAAAATTTTCTTTTCAATTGTATAATCTGGTCGTTATATGTTTCTTGCAGATTAGCTTGATTTTTCACAACAAATTCCGCTTCTTCTTGCAAGAAAAGAATGACTTGTTTATCACTATTAAAAAAATTATGAATACTTACATTATCAAGAATTGCAAGTTGAATAACCATTTTAAGAGGCAACTTCTCATATTTCATGATATCAAATAGGTGCGTCCTATTGTGTGCCAACTGTAACAAGCCTGTCAACATCTTGCTTTTGATTTCTAGGATCCACATGGATCTCGAAAGCATCAAAATATTCAATCAAATTCCAAAATCAATTCTTATAAGATCTTATCAAATTGTTTTTTGATGCACTATGAGCTCTTACTTGATGTACAACCAATTCACTATCACAAAAAATAGTTAAGGACTAGATCCCTTTCTTTTGAGCCAACAAAATTCCTTTAACAAGAGCTTCATATTCAAAGAAATTATTAGTGTAGCTAAATTACATTTGAAAACATGAGAAATACTTATCTCCTTCTAGAGAAATTAACATGATAGAAACACATGCTCCATTTTACTCCTTGAGCCATCAAAAAATAGTTGCCAAAACCCTCCTAAGTTATTTTGGGTTTTGACAAGTTGTGGTATGACTGTGCCTTATTTGTGAATACAACACGTACCAAACCATGTCTCCTATAAAAGAAGCAAACCAAATTTTTCTTTCACCAATGCATTAGCATAAGGATCAAAATGATGTTTTGTACTTACTTCTTCTATCACAGTATCAAGGACTTATTCCACAACAGTAGTTGATTCGTGATCGGCAACCTCTTCTTCTTGATAAAAAATAGTATAGTTTCCATTTATGGGACTATCAGTATAAGGCTCTATGTGGTTATGAAAATTTTTCTCTACCCTTATAGTTACTTTAGTTCCATACCGAGTCCTAAGAGTCATATGTGACCAATCAACAGATATATAGCCACCCATTTTGGCAACGGAGTCTCGTGATAAGCATATGGAAAAGAGGGGGAAGATCAATGAATGATATGTCTTGTGTGAATGAAAAACTAGGACATACATGGATAGTAAGATGAATTCCTTTAATGATCCCAGCGATTTCAATTGTCGTACCATCCAACTAAACAACTCCTCTGAAGACTTGTGTATATTGAATACCTTAAATGTCTGTAATTTTGTTAGGCATGACCAAATTGCTGGCACCAGAATTGATCATAAAGTTATCGTACCAAATGTTCACCAATAATCAGAGAAATATAGAATGGTGGAGGTTTATTATTCTTGGGAGAAACTCTTCCTTCCATTTGGCACAAACTTGTAGTAGTTGATGATCCACAATGTGTGTTACTTCTCTAGATGTGCCAAAACCTTTTAGGGATTCCTGCGATAAATTCCTTTGAGATGGAATTGAGAGTTCTTCCCACATAGTAACATTTAAGTTGGTCCTTTTTATTTGTTTAATAATTATGAAAGGGATACCACCTACCTTTCCAGCATTCTTCTAAATTTTTGGATCCTCTATTGGAAAGTGTTTGTTGGGTACCATGATTCCTAAAGAACCTTCTTTCCTTACATCTTGACTAGCCTGCATTTCTAGAAACTTCTTTCCTGCATCTTTATCAACCACTTGATCAGCTTTGGGGGGTTGGGATTCCATTTCCCTCTTTTTGAAATGACTATTTTCCTCTACCGATGAAGAATCTGTATTCAACCCACAAAAATATTTTGCCTACCAATTCAACAAAGTGGTTTCTTCAGATGCTTATGGTTGATCTATTGCTCCTTGCGTAGATGCATCCTCCATTGGCTCATTAGGAATAGATATAATTTGAACCATAAGAGCTTGGATGAGAACTCCATTGGGGAAAATATTTTGATTATAAGGCTAAGAGAAAGGATAACACCATTCATAATATTGAACTAAAATGTTTTGGACAAGTACAAGGGCTCTAGAAGAGCTAGCAACAAGGGGATTCCTAAATTTCAGAGGCTTAACATTTAAAACTTGGTTTTAAGATTGGTTATTACCTTGAGGGGGTTGAAGATTAGGTTGGTATTGTTGATTTTGGAGCTGATAAGGATGAACATACTAAGATTATTTACTTTTAAAGGGCTAAAATTTTGTTTCCAAAGGTTTGTAGTAGTGACTTAACCTCAAAGAGATAATTCGAAGGGGTTGTTACAGACTAGGTTGGTTTTTTAGAGGCTACCAGAAGAGGAGCAATAGTAGGTTTATTATTGGGAAGCTCGTGATACAAAGGGAATTGGAGGTCTTGGTGCAATCTTCCCAACAAGAATTAAAGAATGTTCTACTCTTATAACAATTTCATAAGTATCAAGAAAACTAGTTCCTCTCGTTGATTGGATCATAACTGTTACATCACTATTTAAGGATCTTAAATAATAAAGGAAGCATTGTTTGGAGAAGGTTTTATCAGTGCTAGAATCTTATTCCAAGTCTTTTGGAATCAGAAATTGAAATCACTCATATAATATTGAGGTAATCTCTTAATAGTTATGAGATATTCCATGTGTGACAAGTGGTTACTCTTATCTTCAAACTATTGACAAAGTTTTTCCCCCCAACTCATCCTAGGTACATACAAAACCAACAACTAACCCAAAAAACCATTGGAGCACTTTTTCCCTTAAAATAAGTAACAAGAATTCTGATAGCAATGTTATCTTTTGTGATATTGTGCACTACGATAATGGTAGCTACATCCAAGATATGTTCTACGGGAGTAATTCTAGTTTTTCCATGTATAAAAGGGTAAAATTTTGAGGGCAACTATTGGTATAGCATCTCACTAAGATAATTGAAGAGGAATGCTAGTATTAAAAGGAGGAAAAACTTGATTTCTCATGGCCAAAGAAATAAGTGGTTAGTTATATCTTAGTGAAGGAAACCTTCCAAAAGGAGGTTTGGAGTGGCCTCTATAAGGTGATGTTGAAACCCTATTCCTTCTTCTCCTAAGAGGGGGAAAATATAGTTCAATATGTTGATAATTTCCTTTCCTTTTTGAAGCTCTGGTATGAATTCTTCGCATAAGTCAACACACTAAGAATCAAATACCATAGATGTGGAGTCATCAGGTACTTTGATTCATGAAAATACTAAGAGAAGTACCAACTCCTAGTCCCACCGGGCATGTGAAAAATGGTTGTCACAAGGATCATGCACCCTTGGAATTTCTAAGTGATCCTATGTAACATTGGAACATCCCCCAAGGTTTGGGACCTTATCACCTTGGGATAAACCTTCGGAGAAGGCTGGCTTCCTTTGAAACTTGGTGCACTTTATGTAAGTTCAATGTGTAAGGCTATAACACTTGAAGTGAACTTAATCTACTTGTCTTTGAGGTAAAGGGTAGAGAGATTTAACAAATTACAATTTAAATGGTGATGCACCAAGAATGAATGGAACAAAAATATCAACTTTTCTTGCACAATAAATATTACAAAACAATATATGGCATGCACAGCTCCTAGAATTGTTTCAACCACTAATGTAAAAGCATGTATAATTCAAATAACAGAAAGGAATCAATTCTTTCTAGAACTGAAATCTGAAGACTTTAAATCACATTTGGCAAGAAATAAAAAAATTCAAATGATTTTAAGGTAAACTAATTCACCATACTCAGGGAATTGAAAATTCACAAGTGCAAGATAAATCAAAGATTCACATAATATATCAGATATTTGATGACACAATATTGTTCTAAATAAAATTAAAAGGCTTAAATCCTATTCTTGAACTCAACCAAAACTGGAAAGCACTTTCACAAATTATCTTAAATAACATAATCCATAATGCACTTAACTACTTGTTGATTAGTCAGACCCTAGTACTTAGTAAAGAAATTACAGAAGGTTTGCACAAGAGAGAAGAATGAATTCAAAGGTGTGGATGTATCGGGAAGGCTCACATGTGGGGAATAGAAACAGGTTTGGGACTTAGCCATTTTCACGACAAGGATCTATTTTTGGATATAGTGTGCAGAGCACTCAAACTAATTTGAGACTTGCACGTCACACATTGGCTATTTTTGGAGGATTAGCTATGAAGTGCTTTATATGGACACATGCTGGAAATAGATCTACTACTATAAATTAACTACCAATAGTCTATTGTTAGCACACTTGCATGTGTGGCTATTTTTTAATGATGTGTGGCTATTAATAACATGCGACCTATTTTTGGAATAGATAAGTGGTGAAGGGAAAGTACCCACCCTTATAATTATGTAGTAAATTGTATAGAGAGATAGGTATGCATACATGGAGATATAGTGAGAATATGCTGCTAAATATGTTACGCGCATACTACTGTTATTGTAATGAAGCTTTTGTATACTTGTTGCATTTAATAAAATGTAAGATATTAGCTGAATCTAAATGTTAGTTATGTGTTTATCTTAATCTAGTATGTTTTTGATCTCATCATGGCTAATATTTAATTTTTTTTCTCCCTTAGAGATAGATCTGGCATGCTCTGTAGAATGATGTGTTACTAATGGAACTACATGTGTCAAGTCTTCATCATGCTAACATCCTGTAACTACAACTCTAAAGAGGGACATGGTACCTTTGTGTGCTTTGAGTGAGATCTTAGTCTAGGTTGAGTGATGTGTCAGTGTGTCTAGGGTCTTATTGGGCTTGTATTACTGAATTCTAGGCTACATCATTGGTTCTATTGCCATGACCTCTTTTTCATTTTTTTTTAGGATGGTTCACGATGAAGACATACCGGTTGACCTTAGCAAGTGTTGAAAAATGGATACATGGTTTGGAAGAAGAATAAACATGGTGATTCAACACTGGATATGAGTTTAATGCATGCATGTGGGTGGAATAGAATCTGTATGATAGATTATATGAAAGATTTTTCACTATCTTTCTAGTAGAATTGTACGAGTGGCTGATTTCTTATGCATATAAGGAGAATTGGAGGTATCACGCACTTGTTTGGATGTAGGAAGAATTCCAAGCCCTTTATGATGCTTATCTGATTTGGACTCAAGCTATGGATATGTTGTTCCATGGTATTTTGAATAGTTATATCTTGGAGTACTCAATTACCACTTATTTGTGTCTAGAGGTAGATGAATTCCATTTTTTACGATATCCAAGGGGAACTTAGCTGCAAGGAATTCCACTAGCAATCAAGATCCTGATGGTAACTTTGAATTTGGAGAGTAAACTGATGGCTAACTAAACCTCACCACGCACGAGGGAAGGAGAAAGTTTTGTGAAAGATGGAAGACCTAGCAGTAGAAAGGTAGAGAGAGGAAAGGTGACTTGAGTATAATGAGGTGCGCGAGAGGGAGATCAAGGAGCAGTGGGAGGTTGTAGAGAAAATGGCCTTGTGTAGAAATATAGTTTAGGAAGGAGTTGAAATTCATGCAGAAGACATGGAAACCAAACCTCAGGAACTCTCCTATTTAGGAAAACATGATAGGGAAGCATCCTCAACCTCACGTAGCAGTGCACTAGAAGAGACTACCTGGGTTGTAGGTGTGCATCTGAATCCACCTGATAACCTTGCCCTTGCATTTGGTTTTTCAATATCTAGTACAACAAGAAATCAACAAGCTAGTTCAAGTAGTGGGAGAGTAGGAGCGAGTCCTTTAAGAAGCATGGTGATGGCAGCACAAATGGTTTTGTTGTTATTTGGGAGTACCTTTTCTGGTGTATCATCAACACAAAATACAAGCACGCCAATTTTTAGATTAACTTCTGGGAGTAGTAACTCTTCATAGACCGTCGAGGTATGCTTCAGTTCTATTATTGGGACATAGGGAAGTACATCTTCTTGTCTGAACCTAGCTATAGGTTTAGGATTAGGAGGCATATGTAGCTCTGGTTTAGGTGGATCTGGAGGTTCTGGAGGTAGGGGAAACACAGTAGGTTCTGGATCAGGTGGGCAAGGTCGACACTAACCCTATAATATTTACATGGAAATGTCTCTTCATCTTCCAGAGTATAGGGGAATAGAAGATGTTGCTAAACATGTGTATATGTGTGAAATAATGTGGTTCGAAAAAGGAATCATGGCTTCTGAGCATAGGGAAAGCCAATTTTCTACTACATTACAAGGGCACACACACAACTGGTATAGAAAGTTTGATCCTTATCAGCATTGTGTAGACTATATAGCTTTAAAATATGCATTCCTTAAATAGTTTCGTATCCTTGAATTTGAACATAAGAGTATAAGTGCGCTCAAGGATATTAAGCAAGGCACTACTAAAAGTGTTACAGAGTATGATGCAAGGTTTAAAACATTTTTATCTAATATTTCTTATGACATACACACAATCCAACATGCACAATAGTTCTTTGGGGGCTTGATTACACCTTTTAGGAGGGCATTGTCACATAAGACATACACTGATCTGTGTAAAGAAATTGAAGTAGCCTTGCGCGGTGAGGTAGTTGGAAGCATAGATACTGGGGTGAGCCCGTTTTTAGAAGCAGACATAATAGCTATGGAAACATAGTTAGAAAAACTATTAGCAAATTCAATACATGAGATGCACATAGGGATTTGGTGCACAGATTATGAAGTAGAAGGTCACACAAAGGATATTTTTCCTCACAGAACAGTATGCTCATTACTGATGGATTGTGAAATATGCCATTTAAACCATGATGCTAGCCACTTCCCATTATTACAACACATGATAAGGAAGAATGTTTCAAGCTACTATAAAATCTACAGGTCCACGACTCATGACACGGAAGACTGTCAGATGATTGGAAACATCCATGATGTTATAGATATTGTTGTACAACATACATGAGTTTTAGATAAAGGTAAGAATGAGCATCAAGACCAGGATCACAATTATGTGCACTATGATCGAAATGAAGGGTGTTTTGAAGGTAGTCATAGTAGAGGTCAAGGATACAGCGATGGATTCAGAGGATGAGGATATGGTAGTGGAATAAGTTACTTTCCTCGTGGAACATGTTATACATGCGGATCTCTTGACCAATATAATCACAAATGTCCTTATAATATTACATGTTATTTCTGTGGAAAGAACCATAGTTATGATGAGTGCCCAGACTTATATGAGCATCTGAGTAAGAAACTTAAACAAGAAAACAAAGGAACAAGGATGGTTAGGATACACCATGCTATTGAAAATTAATGGATGCCTAAGTTAGAGGAGGAATCAAGGGCACTACAAGTGAATATCACGACCCACGTTGAGGCACAACATGCCATGGAAGCATTGTATCAGAAACCTACCATCACCAAAGAAGAAGTTCTTCATGTACGGTACCCAGATCCTTCCTATCAGAAGGAGGTTTATTAGGAAACCATGTAAGTTCTAAGGAATCTTTAGGGTGAGATACAATACTTAAAGGAGTAAAAGAAAGCATCAGAGATGGTCCAAATTGATATATATGAATTTAGAGAAGTGTGTAAAATGTTGCGCCAAGAAAACCTTATTCCACTATTAGGGAGTTGGTTAAAAGCAAACACTCCATTTGTAAATATTGAGACTAGATGACATATCCTACATGCAAATCTTCCCCCTCATAGCCTAGATTATGACAAGGAAATCACTCTGAATGCTGTTATGGATGGGTGGTTATTGAGTAATATACTGATTGATATAGGTGTGGAAGTTGATGTTCTTACCTTGGATGCATGGGTACAAATGGGAAGACCTCCATTGCAGCCATCCTCTAATGTATTATTCATGGATAATTGTACTAAGGCCACCTCCATCGGATTTTTTAAGGATGCATCCATTACCATACAAGGAGCTAATTTCACTAGAGACTTTGAAGTTTTAGTGCTAACAGAGTCAGATAGCTTCCTAGCTCTATTGGGGTGTCCTTGGTGTTATGCAAATAATGTTGATCTTTGGTTCAACAAGGGCTATATCAGTTTTGAAAAAAAGAGGAAAGATTTATTATCCCTTTAATAGATGGAAAATATTTTCCCTATGTTGAGCCCTTAAGTGAAGAAGATCTGAATAGGATTTATGTACATGCCATCTGAGATCTAGAGATGATTGAACCAACCAAAGAAGGACTAATTCAATGGGAGGATGCACTATCTGTTAGTGATACTACAAGTGTTGCTTGTGATAATTGGTCTCACATCACTTATGAGTTGGTAGGGCATAAAGTAAAGACCATATTCCCTTAAGGCATAAAACCACGTTTTGTTAGGAGGATAGGTAACAACTTGGTACCTTGTTACACAGGAGACAAGGATCCCATTGTATTCCTGTGTGCCATGGAAGAAAAGTGGATAGACCCACTAGAAAGAAGAAATATGCTAGAATATACACTACATGGGATAACAAAATGTTGACTGGTGGTCCACAGGGATAATCTTGTCAAATGGAATGAAATTAGGATTGCTCTTACTACTAGGTTCTTCAAGAGCAATGCACCTACTCAACTACATATTTATCACGGTAATCATCCTGTTTAGCACCACGTTCAAAAGTGTGAGAGACTCTAGATAGAAGGGAAGGAAGCTTTACCACCTTCACTATGGGTGCATAGGTTTTATTCCACTTTAAAAGGTTGTGCACGTGCTTGGTATATATATGTAGAAATCTATAGAGAAACTAGAAATTGACATAATTTAATTGTAGGAATGGCCTAGACATTTGAATTCTTATCTACAAAGCCTCTAGTATAAGAAGCCTTGAAAGTTATTAAGAGCTTAACTTTGGGGGATAGTGCCAAGGCTGAATAACTACTTCAGGAGTTATTAGATGAAGAAGACTCGAGAGCATGTCTTAATGAAGAACCAATGGATGATGTAACATTACTTCAAAAAAATTTCCTTGAGAAAGAGAAAGGAAAAATGGTCTACTTATTGGATGATGAAGAAGTAGATAATCTTTATGTAAACCATTCAATAGGGATGCTTGAGGTACTGGACAGTGTGGATAAAATCACATGCGCCTATCCTGAACCGATGAAGACAAAATGGGTGAATATTGGAACAGATACTGAGCCTAAAGAAGCTAGTGGAAAAAATCATAGAGTTACTAAGGGATTACCAGGAATTATTTCCTAGGGGGTACCATTAACTTAAAGGTGTGCATGAATCATTAGGGGAAATGAAGATAAATATTAAAGAGGGAGCATGCCTAGTTAGAAAGATACCTTACAAAATGAACCCCAATTTGTGTGAAAAGGTGAAAGAAGAGATTGATAATATGTTGAAGTATAGAATTATCAATCTCCTTGATGAGTCAGAATGGGTTAGTCCAATGGTGATCAATATCAAGAAGGATGGAAGAATTAAGATACACGTGGACTATAGGGAGCTGAATGTTGCATTTGTAACTGATCCATTTTCTACACCATTCATTGAGAAAATACTATAAGGAGTTACAGGGCATGAAATCTATTCGTTTACAAATGGGTTCTTTAGGTATCATCAAGTTTGGATTTCCCAGGAGGATCAAGAAAAGACTACATTTACTATTGAGTGGGGTATCTTTGCCTATAATGTAATGCCTTTGAGTCTAAAAAATGTGCCTATTGTATTTTCATGGATAGTTCTCCAAGCGTTCAAGGAGTTTATTCACAACTTCTTATAGGTATATTTAGACAATTGGACAGTGTATGGATTAGTTAAGGATCACTGTGATAATTTACGCTTAATGTTTGAATATTTTAGACAATTGAGGAGATCTTTAAACGTCAAGAAGTGCATATTTTCTACACCATTTAGGATATTTTTAGGACACATAATCTGCAAGGAGGGTTTGTTGGTTGATCCAACAAAGGTTGAATTCATTATAGGCCTAAGGGAGCCTACCAGTCAAAGTGAGGTGCATATATTTTTAGGTCACACAAGATATTATAGAAATTTTATCAAAGACTATGCCAAAGTTTCTGCACCATTAGAAGAGTTACTAAAAGGGAAAGGTACATTCTACTGGGGAGAACAACATAAACGTGCATTCGAGACATTGAAGGAGAAACTTACTACCACACCTATTCTGCATTTCCCTTCACGGGACAGACCATTTCATGTACATGTCGATGCCTCTAGCATGGCCGTTGGCATGGTGTTGGCTCAACCTAGAGAATGTATTGTAGAACATCCTATCTATTTTGCTAGTAGAAATTTGACTCCTAAAGAATAGAATTACACAACTACAGAGCACGAAGCTTTGTCAATGATATATGCGCTGCATAAATTCCGCTGGTACCTACTAAATACACCATTTGTCTTTTATATATATCACATGGCATTGAATTATTTGGTAAATAAACCTATTTTATAAGGGCACATATGTTGATGGGTTCTCTTATTTAAAGAATTTGATTTCACAGTTGTGGTAAAACTAGGAAAAAGTAATTCTGGACTAGACCATCTATCAAGAATATAGTCAGGAGAATAAGCATAGGCAATTGAGGATACCATGATAGATGCACATTTGTACAAGTTACAACGAGTATTATCAGAACTAGAGGAAATTTTTGTCTTTATAAAAATAGGGATGCCACTAGAAGGAATGAAATCCTTGGAGAAGAAACAACTTGCTATACACACCAAACCTTATATGTTAATCAGTGGTGACTTATAAAAATTAGGCCGAGATGAGGTACTGCACCATTGTGTATTGGAAAATGAGCACACAGATATTATGGAAGAATCTCATGGTAAAATTACAGGTGGCCACTATGCAAGTGATGCCACTGAATGCAAGATTCTACTCATTGGATTATGGTGGGAGACCCTATATAAAGATTGTAAGAAATTTTGTAAGGCATGTGATAATTATCAACGTATTTGAAAACCAGGTCAACGAGATGAAATTCCTCTGAGACCTATCACTAGCATAGATCCATTTGAGAAATGGGCTATAGATTTTGTGGGTCCTATTTCACCATCTCTATGTAGAAGTAGATCGCGATACATCATAACTTGCATAGACTATCTGACAGAGTGGGTAGAAGTAGCACCTATAGAGGACTGTACAGTGGCTATGGCGAGCCCAATTTCTATGGGAACATATTATTACAAGGTATGGATGTCCTTTGAGTTTGAAAATTGATAGGGGCACACATTTTCTTAATGAGACAATCAAAATTTTATTGGATGAGTTCATGATTGCACACCATAAGAATACACCCTATCATCCTCAGGAAAATAGAACTGTTGAAGCTTTCAACAAAATTTTGAGCCATACATTGACAAAAATATGTGATGATGGAAGAAAGGATTGGGATCATAAATTCTCTATAGTACTTTAGGCATATCAAACAACATATAAAATGTTGAACAAATCCACACCATTTCATTTAGTGTTTAGCATCGAAGCAGTTCTTCCTATGGAATTTATGTTACCTTCTTTGCATATTGCACACGATGGAGGTCTAGCTGATGAGAAAGATTTACTAGAATGGATCAAAAAGATAATTAAGATGTATGAGCAATGATCCATAACACATTGGAATTAGAAGATATAAAAGGCCAAGGAGAAAGCTTGCCATGACAGAAATATAAGGGACAAAAAGTTTGAGATTGGACAAAAGGTTCTTTTCGATGACTTTAAGTTCTTGTACCATCCAAGAAAACTTAAGGTACATTGGTTGGGGCCATATGTTATCACTTACATCCTTGAAACAAATGCTTTCCAGTTAGAATCACTTGATGGAACATGGCTGCCCGGTTACTTCAACGGGAGTAGGCTGAATCCGTACTATAAATAAGTCTTCTTGGTGTTTGTAATAAGGCAGTATTGTCATTTAGATTAGGTTTTAAATTATTCATTCCCTTAATGTGGTTCCTTCTTTGTTGCTATGATTTTTCAATTTATTTGGTGTGTTGTGGAATAAGTGTGTTTACGCACCAGAAACTAATTACTATTTGAAGAATTTTCATGCGCAGAGGACTGCACATACTTCAAGTGTGGGGTGAAATGTTGGTATCTAAGTAAAAGAATGTTGGAATAAAATGATGAAATCACTAAATTTTTATGGGTGTTATTCAAGTCAAAGGATTTCTTCTAAAAAGTGACCAAAGATAGAGTTGGAGGAAAGGATAGCATAAAGTGAGGTAAGTGCAGACCATAAAAACTACTAGTGGAAGGTACAGTGACAAGGTACTTGGGTGCAAGGAAGAAAAATAAAGAGAATTCTATGACCAAAGGGTAGGAATACATGTTATAAGGTTATAGCTAGGGTGCGAAGATGTACCACACAGAAAGAACAAAGTTGTTCAATAAACGAGAGGAAATTAGGTAGGTGAAGGAGCAATAAATGGATCAAAATTTTGAAAATTTATATAAGGATGGAATGCAAGTTCATTCTTACTGTTGCAATTAAGAGAATTTGACAAGAGCCAAGGGCAAAGATCTGAGAAATCATGTTGAGGTGTGAAGAGTGTGAAACCAGACGTGGAAAGGAGGTTTATGCAAAGGAGAAGCTTCTATTCCCACGGGAGGAGGGTTTGAGTGAAGCACATGCGTTATAACCAATCTAGGGCATGTGATTTCCACTAGGGCATGAAAATTTGAGATAGGGTTTGAGTTTCACATTATAGAAGTCAAAAGATGAGTATTGATAGAGGATTGCAGGGTAGAAATGGCACCAAAGAAGGTAGTTGCAACAGGAGTTAAGGGAAAGAAGAAGGTGGTCATGGAGGAAGAAGAAATGACCCCTGAGAGCAATTTTTCAAAGATGCAATATCTAGAGGGGGTTATAGTAGGCCAGGAGTGGGATTCCCACATTCAGAGAAGCAAGATAAGTGAGTACAACCATTGTACGATAGAAAAAAAGAAGGATCTAGATGCACTGTTGAACACGAAGACAATCAAGTGCACGACAGAGGACATGCCTGTGTATGATGATGTTGGGGAGAAGTTATTGAAAAATATTAGAGTGTATCAGTATTACAAGCTCCCGTACTTTAGAAAATATGATCCCTTGTATCAAAGGCTCATGAGTAGAGTACATGAAGACTTCTACTTTGGAGGATGCAGAGTAATGATTTCAGCCACACTGATCTCCAAAGTGACAAGGTTGAAGGCTACATGTGAAGACCTCAAGGAGGAATTAACAGACAAGGCCAAAATTATGGAGATTAGGAAGAAACTTGAGTACACAAAGGGTCTACATGGCATGGACATAGATAAGCTGAAAAAGTACCTAGTTGTGTAGGCAATCGCATACCTTGTGACAAAGTTAAATTACCAAGAGAGGTGGTCACAAGTGAATACCATGTGGTTGCACATTGCTAAAAGGATGTCTAAAGGAGTGATCTATAAAATTTTAGGTTACATTATAGAAACTATCATCGAAGAAGTGCATTCAAGAGGAAAGATCAGTTTTGGGGCTGTTTTGTTGTCTCTGATATTCATGGAGATCGGGGTGCTAGACGGACCAAAAGAGAAGGTCTGGGAGTATCCTATGGAGAACAATTCACTTGTAGAATGATTCAGAAAGTACTTGTGTTAAGGATCGATGAATGAACAAGTCAAGTAGAGGCTTGAGAAGTGGTATGATAGGATCCACATGGTGTTCAAAGAAGATTGGTGCATACCAAAGGATTTACCATCAATGGTGGGTAAGGAAGTTTATTTGTCCATATACCAACATTTTTACATCATGTGATTTATGATGAAGGACGGGGCTTATATCCCATGGTGACAACTATCATATGCCTTCACAACAAGGTATTTTTAAGCACCAGTTCACAGGTTCTCAGACGTGTGCTGACTAACATTCAATGCAGACAAGGTAGACTGCGACTACCACACACTAAGGAAAAAGTATGTATATCCAGAACATAATGCATATATTGAAAGGCTCAATTTAGATGTGTTAACCATAAAGCCAGTAAGTTTGGCTATTGGAGATGCTGGAGTAGCACTGGTGTACCTCAAACTGAAGATAAAGCTACAAAACAACAAGTATGTGGAAGATGAGTTTGCACTCCCAGGGCTGATGAAGAATACTATGGAGAAAATTTCAGTGCCTACGAACATAAAGAAAATTGAAATAGAGGATGAGCGCAAAGATAGTTGTGGTTTGGAACATAGAGGTAGAAGACATCCTATGAATAATGATGAAGCTAAGCGTGCAACTGCACCACCTCAGCCACAAGAGGGGGATGATGAGGACTTGGATGCAGTCTAAGGAGAGCACCAGTTTCAAAGAGTGTTTAGGAGAACAAGGACCCAAGGTGCTACTCTACAAACAATGCATAGATCACCCAGAATCTCTCCATAGAAGGAGACAACCGAGAAAAGGAGAAGGAAAATAAAATTGAATGAGGAAGTGAAAGAGTAAAAGGAAAGCACACCTAATTATCCTACACCTCTAGAGAACGTAGAAGGATAATAAGATGAAGAAATGAAGTAAGAAGAAGAGGAAGAAAAGGGAACAGATGGGACAACTATTGAGACTATTCAGGACATGGAAACACATGTTCCAAATCTAGAAGCTCAAATTTTGAAGCAGCCTAGGTCAAGAAGAACAAGTGGGGAGCACATTCCACCAGCCATGGTTATGCTGAGGACACAGGTAAAATTGTCTGTGCCCATTTCCAGAGCACACTGACACAAAAGTAGTTATATGCCTGGGAATTAATGGATGAAGATATGCAATAGTGTGCATAAGGAATTAATTATCATGGTCGATGCACACGCACATAGATGAACCATATTTTGATGTGTGTGAGGATTCATGTGTGTCGAGGAGTTTGAAAAATACACCTCATGCTAGAAAGATAACCATAAAGCCTACTTTTATGTCAGATGAACAGGTAAGCAATGCATTGGTAAAATTCTCAACAGAGGTGGCAAGGTGGAATATGGAAAATGCTACCACAATTAGGGCACTAAGGGAAGAGATCAAAACTAAAAATGAGGAGATAATGGACCTAACACAGGAAAGATACTTAGCGTAGAATAAGAACTCTATATTTATCAACATCGCAAAGGAAATTGGTGATAATGTCATAAAAGCTAGGCCACACTTAGATCCAAAGGTATTAAATATGTTTCCTTCAACAATACACTATGTAGGTACATTAGTGGACTTAGTGCTCAAAGATGAACCTCTACACATGCCAGTTCCAAAGGATCCAATGCAAGATATAGAGCGATAAAAGGATTTAGTGATGCAAAAGATTACATCATATGAGGGATTGTTGTAACTGCCATGGGAAGAATTGATGAAGGAAGACCAAGCCTTGAACATTTGTACAGATCTAGAAGTGCTCATCAACATAAAAACCCTAGAGGAGAAAAATGAGGTCCATAAATTGATGAAGTATGGCACATTGGGCCACTAGAAGTATTATAAATTTTTAAACAGAAGTGCAAGGCCTTGTAAGCAACCTAAGAACCACACAAAAATCAGCTAGAGAAGCTTGGGAAACTCATTGCACAGAAGATTGATTTTCTAGAGGGAAGGATGACTGCAATGTCCATCATTGTGTTGGTCTTGTAGAATGAGAAAGGAGAGATTTCGAAGGATGAAATGGAGTCCATTGCTATGGACATTCCATAAAAATAAGAAGCACTCGTTGAGTGGCAGACCTTGGAGGCCAAGGTAAAGGAGGAATATCCTGAATTAATTTTTTAGGTTGCAGAAGAAGAAACTAAAGGTTAAAAACATTCTTTCATTCATAAAAAATATTTCTATTGGTCTATTGTTTGATTCATTTTGAATAAAACCATTGCTGGGGTGGAAATATAACTAGTGTGGGGTAATGTTGATCAGTCATACCTTAGCACTTAGCAAATAAAGTACAGAAGGGTCACGCGGGAGAGTAGAATGAATTCAAAGGCGTGGACGTATTGAGAAGGCTTGCATGTGGGGAATAGAAATAGGCTTGAGACTTAGCCTTTTTCATGAAAAGCATCTATTTTTGGAGATAGCATGCAAAACACTCAAAATTATTAGAGAATTGTGCATCACACATTGGCTATTTTTGGAGGATTAGCTATAAAGTGCTTTGCATGGACATAGGCCGAAAATAGATCTACTATTCTCAGTTAACTACCAGTAGTCTATTGTTAGCGCACTTGCATGTGTGTATATTTTTGTGACGGCACGTGGCTAGTATAGCATGCGACCTATTTTGGGAATAGATAAGCGGTGAAGGGAAAGTCCGCACCTTTATAAGTATGTAGTAAAATGTATAGAGATATAGGTATGCATACATGGAGATATAGTGAGAATATGTTGCTAAATATGTTACACAAATACTAATGTTATTGTAATGAAGCTTCTGTATACTTATTGCATTTAATATAATGGAGGATATTGGTTGAATCTAAGTGTTATTTTTGTCTGTATTTGAATCTAGTATGTTTTTGATCTCATCATGGTTAATATTTAATTTTTTTCTCCCTTAGAGATAGATATGGCATGCTCTATAGAATGATGTGTTAGTAATGGAATTTCATGTGTTAAGTCTTCATCATGATAACATCCTACAATAGCAACCCTAAAGAGGGACCTGGTACCTTTGCATGCTTTGGGTGATCTCTCAGTCTAGGCTGAGTGATGTGCCAGCACATCTAGGGTCTTATTGGGTTTTTATTACATAATTCTAGGCTACATCACGACTTATAGATTAATTAAATGCTAAAAATAGAGTGCATTAATGTATTGAGTGAACAACCTCCCATAAAAATAGAAAAATAAGTTACACAAGTTCTACCAAGTTAACCCTATAACTTTGATTGATTCCAATCTTAGAAGCTTCCCAAAAATGGCTTCCAAGTCTAGCTAGGGTTGGCATCATCATTTCCTTTCCCGAATTCTTCTTCATACTTCTTCCACATGGCCATCTTGTCCTTGTACTCAATAAAGCACTTGATAATTACATGGTCCTCCTCTTCTTATAGTTCACATGTATATTGGTTCATCACATATGTATTTTCGACCTCCTTAGAAACTTTAGCTGACATCTTCTTGACCCTATTTACAACCTTCTTAAGTTGAGTTATAAAATTATCATACAAAACCAATTTGTTAATGGATTCAATACTAAAGGTCTTAATTACATATTCATCTTCTTTAACTAATATTTTGAAACTTTTCATCACTTGATTGGTAGGGAGAAGATCAATGGTCTCATTAATAAATTTACAGTTGTTATTTTAAAATTATTCTGAAATATCACTCAATCTGTCAATTTATTCAACTCGCTTCTCATCTAAATTTCTATTGAGACCCTGTAACACTTGCACTTTAAAATCCATGGCCTTCTGATATTCAAACAATTTTGAAACATCTTCAACTAAACCCTCTTACAAGAGCAAATCTAAATCAACCTCTTTGATTTCCTTCCAAGTCTTTAAAGTTAGATCCAAATTATTATTATCCTCAGTGATAATTTCATCCAACTTCATCACTGAAACCTTCTTAGTATACATATATGTTAGACCCCTGAAATATACCAAGTATAACTTACACAAAGGGGTTTGACACATGGGAGTTAGGAACAAAGGCACACGCAAAATTAGAACAGATAATGCATGGAGGCTCGCGCCTAGGACTATTAGATTCAAGACTTAGCCACATTTTGGTATAACTAGAAGATGAACAGTTAGAGTAACATCCAAACAAGGTTTTGGAGATAAGAGTAGAACATGAGGAATTACAGTTTAACCAAAGTCTATTTTGAGAAAAATATCATGCGAGGCAAGTTAAGATGAAATGTAAAGTTTTAGCTATTAATAGTATTAGATCTATACTTCATATTATAAGATAATCTATTATTAGTGATCTTGTACGCTCTTGTAGTGATTTGTAGTGCACACATGGATATTTCTAGCATGTGGGTTATTTTTGGAGTATACATGAGTAATGAAGGGAAAGTTCCCACTACCTATATATATTTATTGATTTGCACGGTTTAGGAATCATCCACATTCTGTAAGAGTTGTGTTGTTAGTCTATGACTTATGGTGACATTACTATGTATGTTTTCAGCTTCAATTCTTTATAGTAATTAATACAATGGATATTTGTGGTTGGATATTGGTTGTTGACATAGATGTGACTAGTTCTTACATGGTAAAAATAATCTTGGTTCTTGTATAAGTTATTCTTGCATATGGTTTTGATATAGATTTGTTCATGGTTTATTGCTGCATTGATATTATGAATTTGGAATACATCTATGTTTGTGCTCATCATACTAACTCCTTGATAAATCTTTTATAAAAGAGGGACCTGGTATGCTTGTGTGCTTTGGGTGAGCACTCAATTCTAGCTGAGTGATGTCTCAACATGCCTTGGGATGTTTGGTAAAATAAAAGACTAAATTTCAGTTTTTTTACTAGGAAATATTTTACAGTTTCTTTCCACAATGTTACATGATGAAGATGTACTGGTTAACTTTGGCCAGCATTGAGGATTGGTTAGATAATTTATAGGAAGAGTTTGCTCACAGATTTAACACTACACCCTAATTTGATGCACGTGCGTGGGTTGAATAAAACATGTATCACGAGATCTATGAGACGTTATTCTATTGTTTCCCTATAAAGCTATATGAGTGGCTAGTAGCATACTCATTGAATATAAATTAGAGTTATAGAGCACTTGTTTAGATGCAGGAAGAATTCCAGGATCTCTATGATGATAATATGACTTGGAAACGCATTGGAGATTATTGTTGGAGTGGTGGTTTGAATAGCTATATTTTGAAGTACACAATTTGTACTTATGCATGTCTAGAGGTTGTTAAATTTCAGTTCCTGTGTGTTTTTGTGCAAATGTGCAATAGGGAAATTGATAATTTCTAATCATGATAATCATACCCTTGTAGAAAAAATTTCATGTTTTATCATTTTAAGGCACCCCGGGTCTACCTAGTCAGTCCCGTGACCTCCCGATTAACATCATCTCATCCCCCTAGGTGATTAAGGAAATTCCATTTAATCCCCCTAGGTGATTTTAGGAGTTCATTAAAAGTTGTAAGCTACATGTAATTTTGGGAAGGGCTATCACTAGCCTTCCTAAGGCTTGAGAAACCCCATGGAGCGGAGAAGAAGATATAAAGAGTATTTGGAGGTGATTAAAAGGTCTTGGGACATCATGGAAATGATTTAGGAAGATTTGGTAAGGGCTCGAAGAAGTTGGGATAGTTTCACCATAATTAGGGTTCACATGCCTAGTCAGTACATAAGAGAAAACAACTACCGAGCTTTGGAAAGTGATTTTAGGAGCTCTAGATGGAGTTAGGAGAAAAACAAAATATATCTGAAAATATAATTATAGGACCTACAATATGGTGAAATCTTATTTTTCACAACATTTGGTGCATTAGGCCTACATATAGTTTTTCTTAGGCACATGTGGAATGCTAAATCAAAAATATAATTTTTCAAGGATCAAATGGAAAAATAAATCCATGAAACCCCCACCATTGGATTTAAAAGGCCATTTCTGGTCAGGATCATATAAAAAATTCTAAAACAGTCCATTGGGAGAGTAAGTTATCATCGTCGCAAGTTGTCCTCTTGGAGCAAGTTTAGGACTTAGCCAAATTATGGGAGGACACGTGTCAACTCCAAGATGCTAACAGGATTTTATATCCCCAAACTCCCTGAGGTTTAGGTACATCAACCTTGGAAAAATTTTCATAGCCCCCATGTGACCTCTGGAACCCCATGTGACCTTCAGGATTGCCAGTTCAGCCCTCGGGTGCAATTTAGAGCTCAAATCCCCTATCGCCGGATCTCCGCCATGTGTCAGCTCCAAGACTACCATGGAATTTAATGTCCCTCATGTACCTTAGAGGTAAGGGAAATCAAACATTTAAAAATGTTCCCATCCCCCTAGGAGATACTTCTGGTCACCCATGTGACCTGCTTCCATCCCCTCAATGCTTTAAAGATGATATTGGAGCACTCACTCCTTGCCGTTAGACCATTGCCACGTGTCACCTTCTTTCTCCTCGTGGAAACTGATGTCCCTCACATCCCTTTTAGATGAGGTATTTCAAGGAAAATAAAATTTTCCCAGCCCTCTCTTAGCATGATTTTAAAATTTTAGATATTTATCTGCTTCCCCGCTTCTAACTTCTTACACTCCCATGCACAGCCATATCTCCATATTTTCTCTACAACCTTCTACCATCACTCCGCCATTAAAAATTCTCAAACCAGCTAAACCAAGGCACTGAAATACCTTTCCCATGGTGATATGTAGGCCTCAGAAGGATTTTTCATCAAGTTAAGAAGGAGAAATGAAGAACATTGAAGAAGAAAATAATGAAAATATTCATTGTCATAAAATGGAAATTCATACAAATGTTGCAAACTAGTGCACGAAGAAATGAACCATAATTTTTTGTTTGTTCCTTTTTCAAATACCATAAAAACATACTTTCAAACTCTCCTCTCATGCAACAAAGAATTCATAGTGAAGAAATATCCTTTCTGACCTAATGAAGAAAAATTTGAATTTCCCATCAAACCGGTTGTCAGATTGAAGCAAAATTTCACGTGAAGCACCAGAAGAAAAAACCTATCGCAATGGAGTTGATTTCATCATGAATGGAGAAAAAACTAGACATGTAAATTTCAATCTCCATTAATGGCTGCCATAACACATTTGTCGAAAATATCAATGAGCTACCTCTCCACTTCTCAGGGTTCCAGTGGGCGAAATCGCACGAAAATTGGAGGGAATGATCGTTGAAAAATATAGTCTTGCGTAAAATAGTTTTCACACCATGAAGTCCCTATTTTTTTAGGGATATGGAAGGTTGTGCTTTTTATCAGAATTCTTCCCTCTTCGAATAAATTTTTAAATTATTGAAGATCCAGTGAGTGAAATCATCCAAAATTTAGATGGAAGGGTTTCCAAAAAATATAATTTCTCTCAAACTAATTTTCACATGATGAAGTTTCCAATTTCTTGAGATATGAAGGAATGATTATTTATATTTATTATTCCATAGTAGCTCCATACCTAAAGCTCTTACCAGACATAAACTTTCATTTTTCATTTATGAGATTTCTGGAAAGTGAATCATGATGAAAATTAGAGCACGAGTCCATGACAAAGAGCTAAATCCAAAAATACTTTTCCCATCACAAACAAAGGTCATTTTCACCACTTACTAAAAATATCATATGCTATACTTCCTCATATGCTATAAATGATGAGTCCCATTGAATTACATGTTTGATCAATCAGGACAATCAGAAAAGGGGTAAAATGGAAAGTAAGATAAAATGAATTCTTCCCAAAATAGCAGGCCCCCAAATAACAACCTACTAAAAATAGAAATATCTCAGGAACAGAGCAGGTTGGAATATGGTAGATGGTTCAGAAGGTGAAATTGGAGCACAACAGGTGATATGCCCCAGAATAGCAGAGCACCAACTCATATTCTAAAAATAGAAATTTTTCATTTCGGAGTGGATATTTGCACATGACTTTGTTTTCACTCACCTTACTAATTTTTGGACTCCCTTTTGGACAATAAGATGGCTTCATGAATTGAAAAGGAGGAATGATAAGTTCACGAAGCCCAGAGGTCCTAGAAGCATCATCTTGAGTGCAATGGTTTATAGAAGCAAAGAAAGGCATCACAAGGCACATCATGTGAATTCATCTTCATCACTCAAGGAACTGAGTGATCCAAAGTGAATTGGTCAGAATGATTTCAAAAATTCAAAGGGTTCATCAACCAAGTTTCAAGGAGGGTCATCATGGGCATTGTACATGTTCATCTCAATATTACAGTGGTAAACATCATAACAGTGTTTCTAAACACCATTATATGGTCCAGGGTGTCCATGCATCATAGAGTTTGTGGTCATCACTAGATTGGGAAAATGATTCAAAGTTATTCAAGTAAGAAATCTTCATCAGTATAGAAGATCACCAATGGAATAAATCCCCGCTCAATATTCATGGCTACATCAAGGCATTCAAAGCATTTCATCACGAGGAGTGTTTTCCCCTCCATCTCTTCCCTCTCCCTCTCTTTCTCTCTCCATTATAATTCTTATTTATATGTCATCATTGTATTTATTCATATTCACTTAAGTGACCTATATTAAATTTGTAAAAAGTTTTTCTCAAAATTATAAGAGAAACACTTATTTCATGGAAAATGAAATGTCACGAGTGAAATATGGAAATGAAGAGTCATGTGAGGGAAGTGAAAGGACAATTCAGATTGTTATAAATTATAATGGGATCTTCATTCCAAAGGGTGCTAATTCTGAAATTCTTCTACCTGGTTGTATTCTTGTAAGTTCGTGAGAGAGATTTTTCTCACTTGTGAGTGAGAAGAGTTATCCACTTTTCCCCTATTCTCAATGTCTGCCATTCTCATACTATGTATAATTTGTGCTTGAGCATTTATACAAGAAGAAAGAGTTTTGAGTCTTTTTTGACTAAGGGTTTTACTGATACTTTGTATTCATTAAATTATAATTGGTCTTGTTGTTGTTTGCAGTATTTTTCTTCCTAATTTTGGTGCATGTGATGAAATTTATAACTAGTGTGTGCAGGAATATGATTTTCTACCTACAACATTAGTTCTCCTACCTATTTTATCACTCCCCTTTCCCACTCTTCAAATAAAGTCTTCCCTAGAAAAATATTGCTAGCTTTTTTGTAGGGTTAGTGGAGTGTCCCTGTTGGAACCCTGGCCACAAGGAAACTAGGAAAATTCACCTTTACTTGTGTATGCATATACGACAGCTACACCGGTTAAGTAGAGGGAAATATATTCCCAGAGTGTTGGCAAGATAACTATTTCACCTGATTCTAGATCATTTCTTCCAATGTTGACAAAACAGAAAGGGTAACAGGCATATAAGGAATACCAATTAAAAATACTATTTGTAGGTTGTTGCGCACATGTTGACTCCTTGATCCATAGCTGACCGTGAGAGCTTCATTTTAGCTAGGAGGAACTACCTGAAATAGAAAGCAAGACCACCAGAAAGAGTTAAACAGTATATGCAGTGGACTGCCTAGCATATGCTAGATCCTGAAAGTGTGGTACTTCCTGGAAGGCTATCAATCCACTGTTTTAAACAATTTAATGTGAGAAATAAAGTAAATTTCATCTTACTGTAATCTATATGATTTAGGCATCTCATATAAAACACAATAAGAAAGATCTAATTCAACAGGCTAAGTTAAAACAAGATCCAGGGGTCAGGTAAATGGTTTTGGGCTTTTGTAGGTCTGGCAGAGGTCTGGAAAAAGGTCACAGAAATTATGGGTAACTCAAGAACAAGTAGGTAGGTTGATATTCTGAGCTGTATTGGTGGATACAGAGACTGATGTCAGTCTAGGGGTGACCAATGATGGTTAAGGTGACCGACGCTAGTCACTGACAAAATGATAGAGGGTCAAGAACAGAGTTCTGGAGGAGGTTTTTCAAGTTGATAGGGAGCTGAGTGGGATATTTATGAGGTCTAGGTGGGATATCAGGCCAGTGGGTAGATCTAATGGGGTTTGGATGGAGCTAGGATGAGCTATGGGTTGGGTTGGAAAAATGGTGGCATGAGGCCAATGTATTGTGGGCTAACCGATGCTGGTTAGGAAGAACCAATGCCGGTTACTGTGGGATATTGGGAATATCACAGAATGAGTTTTTGGGTCCTCTTTGTGGTTGCACAAAGGGGCTTGGTTGATCGGAATGAGGAATTAGGTTGTTTAGATGGGGTTTTGTGAGGGTTTGATGGGGGTATGGAGGGAATGATACCAAAGGAGATAGGTAAGTGGTTGTGAGAGAAAATAACAATAAAGAAAGATGAAAATACTGGAACTAATGAAGTGAATGAGATGAGCAGAGGTTCTAATTACTCAGAATCTAGGCCTAGATGCCTGTGAATGAAGAATGGAGATGATGATGAGTGGTTGGATGCTGTGGAGGAATCACCAAGCATTGGGGAGCTCTTGCATGGGTTGTCTGTGCTCTCCTTCTTATTGGACTGGATCATCTCTATGTCAAAATCGGTGCTAGATGGTTGTTGGATGATTGCTCAGTGAGTGTTGGATGTTTGTGTGAAAGAAAATGCTTGATCTCTTCACATGCATGCATACCCATGTTCTCTAAAACTACCAACCTCGATAGATGAGGTTACCCCAGGGAATTAAGGCTGACCGATGATGGTTACGGTCTGACTAGCATTAGTTTAGGGGTGACCGGATCGGTTAAGGTGGGATTCCCCAAGTTAACTAAAAATAGGAGATCATGGCTATAACTGCTACCAGATCTCTCTATTCCTCTAGAAAAGAGTAGAAGTTTTCATTTGTGTCTACGGGAATGAGGTATAGGCATTGATTTTTAGGGTGTTGGTTAGGTCTTAGTTAGTTATGGGAACATACTAAGAATAGGCTTAGGGTGAGGTGGCTAGGTGAGGTGTCTTGGTGATGTGGAGGGGTGGGTATTAGGTAATTAGGATAATTAAATAATAGCTATGATGAGGATAGAGATTAATTTAATTAAATGAATTAAATTAATATTAGTGTGGGGTGAAAGGGGCCATGGTTAGGTAAGCGTGTTTAAGTTGATTAATTAACAAGGGGCTAAGGGGAGTGTGACCTGATTTTGGTGTCTACATTTTTCCCTTTTTTGTTGCATAGCTTGTATTGGTAAGTGACACTGACAAAAATAAGATGTGGTTCCCCCATGTGTGGGTGAAGGTGATCCCCCTCAAACCAGGAACTAATGAGGTAGAAGTCAGGATCTGGTGAGTGGTTTGATAAAAGGTTAATGTGATGAATAGGGATGTAGGAAATGGGGTAAACAGAAGGAAAGGTCCAATCGGGTAATCTAGGTAATGGGTCAGGGTCAAAGGTAGTAACAGTCAAACAAATGCACATATATAAACTACAGCACGCTACCAGGTTGAAGAGAAGGCAAACTCTACATTGTCTTAGGTCGATAGGGTTATCCAAACAAGGTTGAGGTGATTCTTGTATCCGAGGTATAGGATATGGTCAGGAAACATGACGCAGGCTAGGTGCAGGAATGTTTAGGTATGTTCCGGTACACCAAAGGTTGGGTCATGATAAATAGTCACAGAAAGAGGCAAGGTAAGGTCATTAGGTCAATCAACACAGGTAACAGTGCCGCAAGGTTATAACAAACACATAGGGTCAAAGGTCACTAGTGATGGTCCAGGTCCAAATATCTAGGCCACGGTATGGGTAGGGCTAAGGTATGGGGAAAATAATGAGGCTCAAATACAATAGGACAAATATAGGGTAATGTGGAGGGGTAAAGTTATCAAGGTGGTATGGGAGTGAGATAAAAAGGTAGGTAGGAAAGTGAAGTAGGGGTAATAGGTACTAATGAGGCTGAGCAAGGTAACCGACATCAGTCAAGACCAATCTGAGGTCAGTCAAGGATAACCGTTGGCAGTCTGCTAGGGTAGACAACCATCGTCGGTCAAGGATACACCATCGCCAGTCAAGTCGGGGAGGGGTATAAAAAGAAATAAGTCCACATTTTTAAAATTCATTTGTGATTTGTAAAAGAGAGAAAATGACAAGAGAGAAGGAGAGAGGAATAAAATGACTGAGGGCTTCAGAAAGTTATGTTGGCAAGCCACGTAGGTGATGAGTGTGGATTGATTGGTGGGGCCACAAGAGCGGGGTGTTGGATTCGATTGGTTGGAGATTCGGAGAGCATTCGGTGATGGCGGAGGCTGGAGAGGGATTGGGTGGACCATTGCAGTGGCCTAAGGTGCCACCATGTCAATGTATGTGGGATGAGGTAAGATCTAAAGCCTATTGTTGGTTGTTTAGTGAAATTGGGAAGAAGTTGGGTAGGTGGGAAATGGGGTTTTGGCGGGAAAAAACTGAAATTTAAATTTTTAAGAAAAATAGATGAAATGGGAAGGGGGGAGAGTAGGAGATAGATAAAAGAGGGGTGGGAAGGGGTGTGAGGGGTTTGGGGGAGGAATAGGTGGGTGTAATGAGGAGTGTGTAGAGAAAAGGGGGTTTGGGGTCGCGGTGGTCACCATGACAATGACCGATGTCGGTTCCACTATGGATGGCATCGGTGTTTGTGGAGCAGTATTGATTACAAGGGAGTTGACCAATGCTAGTTGTAGTGAGACCGTGGTCGGTCAAGGTTAGACCAGGGTTGGTCAAGGCTGACTGGTATCAGTCCACACGGGGATAAACAAGGTAAGTGTAGTGGGTAGGGAGAGAGAGGCAAGGGTAAAGGTAGATAGGAAAGGGTAGGGATAAAGAGGTAAAATGATAAGGCAATGGTATGGGTGTGGATAAGTAGGTTAGGTCAAAATGTGGGGTCAAAAGAAAAGAGAAAAAGATGAAGACTTGGGGTATATGTAGATAGGTTTGGTGGAATTTGGGGTCAAAGGTAATAATAAAAGTTATAGATATGGTTAAGTGGTTAATAATGTGATCATTTTTTTGGATGCAGGTGAGAGATCAGTTACATATGAGAGGTAGGGTACCACAATTTTTTTTGGAGGTATGAGGGAGCACGACGTGCGAGGAGTGGCATCATGTGGTAGAGATGGGCATAATTGGGGTAAGATGCTACCAACACGTAGTCTGAGAGGTGAGTTTTATGGTTTCCTTCATCAAAAGATGGGACTTGGTGACCAATACCTTCCATCTGTCAATGGGTGAGCTCACGATCACCTTGGAGGATGTCTACAGGATCCTACAATGGCTGATATGAAGGAGATAGGTGTACTTGATCTCATCAGAGGTGTATGAGGAGTTATTGGCACCGGTATTCGGTAAGGGTGTGGCATATTTGTGGTTTTATAGTGTGATTATGAGCTATGGAGTGATGTACAGAGCCCACCCTGATGAGATGAGGGTGGTTGTATTATTAATGGAGGTAGTGTGTTGTTTTACACTACCAGATATAGAGGGTGGATAGTTTCCATGGTCGCTGATGGGGGTGCTACATGACATGATGATAGACAAGACCTGGTTTGCATGGGCACATACACTTTTAGCACAGGTATACTGGGAGTTGTGGGTGAAATGGATGTCTGTGTAGGTTCAGCCTGTGTTGCACATTTTTACTACATTGTTGGGCCTATGAGCACATAGTTTATGTGCAGCCAATAGGTATGCCTCAAGCAGATGCACTTCTACCAATATTGGTGTGGGTGGGGTACAGGTGGTGGGTACTAGCCATGGGAGAGGGCCGAGGCATGATAGCTACGCATGATGTAGCTTATTACAGGTGATTACTGGAGGGATTGTCTATATTGGACATCATTTGGAGGCCATATGTGGATTCCTATCATACAGGGGGATGGTAGCAGAGCCAGATGGGCTTCATATCTATAGGTGGATAGAGGGGTGGAAAGTAGGAGAGCATGAGCTGATACCTATAGAATGGGTTAGGTGACAGTTCGAGCTACATCAGGATGTACTGCTACCCTTCCCTTCAGTACAAGAGAGACGATGTGGAGAGGCCAATGTATCCACCTCGACCTACAGTGCCGACTGAGTAGGAGGAACAGCCAGTCGATTCGTAGATAGATGATGTTGGGGTAGCAGATGGCTATAGGCAATGGTGGGTAGCACAATTGAGAGTAGTACCACCGAGGCCAGGGTAACCAGATCTAGCCACCATCACTGTTTAGAGAGACACCCTCCAGAGGCAGGTGGAGACCCTAGTGACCTAGTTAGGGATCATGTAGGGGTAGCTGATAGGTACAGAGGCATAAGTTACCACATTATAGGCACATGTGGCCACATTGTAGGCACAGGTAGGATAGGGACAGGTACCCACCCAGGGTGGAGATGGAAAGGGTGGAGATGGAGAGGAGGGTGAGGGGGATGGGGGTAGGTAGCTGCCCTATAGGCACAGGTGATAGATTTGCATTTCCAATTGGCCACAATGCAGGGATAGGTTACAGGCTTATAGGGTCAACTGACAGTAGCACATGTATAGATAGCAGCCTTTCAGGCCCAGATACAGGTGCAGGGTCTGGGGTCGGTAGCACCAGCGCAGGCTCATGGATAGGGTCCCATTGTATAGGAAGGAGTAGGATAGGATCAGAGGCTGATGGCACTACCATAGATAGTACCTATAGGCCTTTTGAGATAAACCTTCAGTGAGGCATGGTATTATCATGATCAATTATTGGAGGCCTAGGATTTACATTCAGTCATATGCAGAGTATAGAGCCCTTCAGACCTTGAGTGAGTGGAGGAGTGCCTACACTCAGAGTGAGGAGAGCACAGGGGGCCGACAAGCCCATGGATAGGGTCGTGGTGAGGTGACCAGTGCACGGAGGCCAGCTCTAGATGCAAGGCCTTCAGGGGCTAGGCCATAGACATTGTTATTAGCGAGACACTACATAGGGGCTGAGGAGGAGATAGGTGAGACAAAGAAGATGGATACTCATTAAGGAGATGCCTGATAACCATGTGCTTTGCCATTTTGTAGATATTTGTATTTTCGATATATACCAGCCTGCTTGCCAAAGAGATTTTGTAATGTTTTATTGTTTATGATACCAGCCTACGTGTTGATGACATTTTGCATTGAGTATCGTCCTGCACGTCAACAATTTTGAGAGATGCTCATGATTGGATATATCTGTATATTGTACAGAGACACATATTTGTTTATATGAGGATTTGGATGAGATTCTGATGATTTGTTGGTGTTGTATGAGAATTTTAATTTTGTAGTGATTTTGGACAGAAACTAGGTGAGGCATGATGGAGTCAAGCTGGTTTAGGTATGAATTGAGTCAGGTCATAGGTATGGATCGAGTTAGGTTGGTTTAGGCATGGATTGAGTCAAGTCATAGGAATGATGGAATTAGGTTAGTTTAGGCATGGATTGAGTCAGGTCATAGGCATGGATCGAGTTAGGGTTTAGGCATGATGGAGTCAGGTTGGTTTAGGCATGGATTGAGTCAGGTCATAGGTATGGATTTAGTTAGGTTGGTTTAGGCATGGATGAGTTTAAATTGGTTGAAGTTGTGATTCATTAATTTTTGTAATGAATGATGATATGGGTCATGTTTAAGATGTTTTATAATATATACATGATGATGGTAGAGAAATGGTAGTTATAATAAATGTATGTTGTGATAATGATAAAAAAGTGAAGCAACTTGTTGTTTGTTTCGTTTAATTCTGAATTTTTGATATAAAAAGGAAACTAAGTAAGGTAGAATGTGATTTAGGAAAATTAAAGATGAATTGGTTAGGGTGGAGAGTAGCTGAGCTAACCTCTAAGGGCCACATGCCCTCAGAGTGCTGCCTATATAGTCTCAGAAAAAAGGGACCTCAAGCCGATGTAGTTCTCCCATAAGCTAGGGAAGAATGTGATGAGGTAAGAGAATGAGTTGGTAGGTTTTAGGCATGATTTGGGTGTAGGTCTGTTATGTGTGAGTGAGTTGTGGGAAACTTGGTATAGGTGATTTTGATTGTGGTGGAAGAAGAAGATTACCCCAAAGGTAAGCATCGAGGACCAAGTCCTGTATAAGGTAATCAATACATAATAAAGAAGGTTTAAAAGATAAGAGGGGGCAAGAAAGCCACCATATTGGTTAGGATCATACCAAGTAGGTCATACCTTAGAGGAGGTGATGAACGTAAGACCCTAAAGACATTGCATGATTGATTGTTCTAAGAGGTGAATAGGTAGTCACATGATCACCAAATGTTACATGGCTTCCAAGAGGTCCCTTGAGGCGGTAGGAAATGGGAGTGTGAATGGTGAGAGGGGTGAAAGGTGATTAATTTTTATATGGTATGAGGTAGCACATGCTCTTTGGTAAAGAGATCCAAGGTCACAATGGGCAAGTCCATGACTAAAAGAATTTCTGTGTTTTACACTTGTATTGAGATAGACTAATCGATGTAGGAAGTCTATATGGGATGAAAAAATTAATTCCTTGAGGTCTTCATGAAGCTTGATCGATGCGGGAAGCTTCAGATTCTCTCTTCTTTTTTTTAAAGAGCTTTACATAGCTGTCCTTCGAGGGAACAGTCTATTTATAGCAGCGATTGCAGAGAGGAAGATGTCCTTTTGAGGGATTCATATTTTTATTAGAAGTTTGACTCAAGGAGTTGGATCCCATGTGAGGGCTTTTAATTCATGGAAAAGACCATGGTGAAGAATTGGATTCTTGTTTAGACAATCAGGGTGAAATGACCATGGGATCTCATCTAAAGGTAGATGAAAAGTATCCATGAGAATCATGCTATGTGCAGCTCCCTGGTACACATATTCAAGAGAAGATAACAAGTGACGGGTATGCACATGATTCTTGTTTAATCATTGGTGAGGTGTAAGAGGTGGATAGTGCTTAAGGGACGAGCATGGAAAGATGAAAAAGGTGAGGTAGGACTAAAATTCAACAATAGAATCGGTCGAAGATGCAAGGCATTACGGGGCTCAGGTTTGGGTTTACCATCAAGTGAAGATAAAAGATAAGCACTTGATCCATAAGTATGGGTCACGATGTATGGTCCAAACCAATTAGTGTTGATTTTCTTTTAGGATGAAATCACCAAGGTGAAAGGTTCATTCATGGACACGTTTTTCATAGGCATGATTGATGTTTTTTTGGTAAACTTGAAGGTGATCAAGAGTGTTAAGACAACGTTCGTCTAATAACTCAATTTGTGCTAAACGGTCCTGACAAAATTCTTCATCATTGAGCATGTCATGGAGAGAAATTTGGTGTGAGGGAATCTGGACTTCGAGAGGTAGAACAACCTCTGTACTATAGACTACAGAAAAAGGTGTAGCGGCAATGGAAGTGTGAATACTAGTGCGGTATGCCCATAGGGCGAAAGGAATGTCCATATGCCAGTCCTTCCCAATATCATTAACCACTTTCATGAGAATTTTGTTCAAGGTTTTGTTAGTGGATTCAGCTTGGCTATTGGTCTATGGGTAATATGGTGACGAGAAACTAAGTTGAATGCCGAAGGCATCACAAAGTTTTCACAAGGTATTATTTTTGAATTGTTTTCCATTATCAGTGATGAGGTGATGAGGAACACCAAAGTGAAAAATGATGTGATGACTGATGAAATCACATATTTTCTTGGCTTTTGTGGAGATGAGTGGTATGGCTTCAACCCATTTTGTGTAGTATTTGGTAGTGGTGATGATCCATTGATGTCATTGGGAAGAATGAGGATTGATTTATCTGACAAGATCCAAACCCCATTGAGAGAAGGGCCAAAGGTCATGGGAGACCTGTAAGGCATGATTGGGTGTATGATGAAGGTTGGCATGTTGTTGGAATTTTACACAATACTTAATGTAGTCTCAAAAATCATGGTTAAGGGTTGGCTAGTAATAGCCTAGGCAAAGAGTACGCTTAGCAACAGCAAGGCCACTGAAGTGACCGCCACATATGCCATCATTAACTTCCTTAATGGTATAAGGAAACTTTAGAATTTGTGAGGCATCGTAATAGAATACCATCAAATCTGTGCTTATATAGGAGGCCTCCCATGATGATGTAACAAGAGACATTTTTAAGGAAGTTGCATTGTCCATTACGGGTGAGATTAAGAGGTAAGATGGAGAGAGAAAGATAGTCAAAGTATTGTTTATACTAAAGGTCGCTTGGGTCGGGGGCAGTGGTTCTGATAGAGTAAACATCGTGAGGTAAATAAGAGGGTGATTGGATTCATTTTATGGTGACAAATATTTTAGAATTGGCAGGTGAAGTAGGTATTTGAGAAGACATGTAGGCCATGGTATCTGCAAATTTGTTGGTTGAACGTGGGATGGTTTGAAGGGCATAACGGTCAAAGGTGGTAAAAAATATGTCTATATGATGTTTATACTTTTGAAGTATCTCATTAAAAAATTGGTATATACCATTAACTTGGTTTATGACCAATTGATAATCACCAAAGATGTTGATTGATTTGACATCTAGGGCGTAGGAAGCTTGGAGACCTAATACGATTGCTTCATATTTAGCAACATTGTTTGTACAATCAAAATCTAGTTTCACAGACAAAGGCATGGGTTAACCATCAAGTAGAATGAGGATAACACCAGCCCCACCCCCATACTGACACTTGGAACCATCAAAGAAGAGTTTCATTTGGTAAACGGGTTTGTCTAGGGAAAGGGTAGCAATTGACTCATCTGGAAAGTCTAAATTAGAGGGTTGATCCCTAGAAACAGGTGCATTGGTCAATTGGTCAGAAATATCTTGGCCCTTGATGGAATTTTGATGGATGAATTCAAGGTCGAGGTTAGCTAAAAGCATAAGCCAGCATGTGGCCTGCTGATTTTGATCAGGTTTAGCATACATGAATTGTAAGGGGTTGGTGTTGGTCATAACATAGGTTTTTTGGTTGAGTAGGTAATGGCAGAGTTTTGTGGCAATGAAAAATAAGGCTAAGAAAAGTTTTTTAGGATGGGTGTATCGAGTTTCGTAATCCAAAAGAGTATAGATTATGTAATAAACCACTTGTTCCTTGTGTTGTTCATCATGATGAGCAAGCATGGCCCCCAAAGAGTGATCGATAGCTGAAATGTATAGGTAGAAGGGTTGATCATCTTTAGGTGGAATGAGTATGAGTGGTTGGAGAAGGTATTGTTTTAAGGCCTCAAAATCTTTGTGGCAGTCATCATCCCATTTAAAGGAGACATCCTTCTTGAGCAGATGATGAAATGGTTGACACTGATTAGATAATCGTGAAATGAAAAAGTTAATAGACTATGTTGGGCCCCTAATATAGCTTCAAAATATTAAAGGTTCGTAGGCACGCACGGCCAGAGTAAGTGCACAAGTTAAGGAACATAAGGTAGAACTCAAAAGGCTTCTTGGAGAACCAAAGACGCACGTGCCGTGCGAAGCACAATTCAGGACTTAGCCATTTTCGGCCTTTTGGGTAGGACACATGAAGAACGTGTTCCATTTGGATAAGGTTCTAGCATGGTGATAGGGTGTCCTAGAAGGAATATACCTTGTGATAGGAAGATCCAAAAAGTTAATCATGACATGGAGAGGCATGCACCTGGGGTGACCCACACCTTAACACTTGGGGCCAGATCTGAGGTTGCAGAAGAGTTTGTTAGAGCTTAGATGCCTATTTATATGCACACCCTTGACAAAGAATAAAGACACAAGTGAGGTAGTGGAGATCTACAGAATTACTGTGAGAGCTATGGGATAATGGGTAGATGATTCTAGGAAGGATGTAATGGGGAAATGGGGAATGAAAAATTTATTTTGTAAGCATACATGTATGGATCCACATATGGCGTATGACTATGATCTACCTCTCTATGATGTTTTAGAGTAATACTACTAATGAATGTGATAAGGTTACCACTATGTTTATAATAATATCTCCTTCTGTATTATCTGCATGTTTTTAATCTACTTTTGATCTTGTATAATCATGGACCTTACTTGAATGATTGAGTATATTTGTGGATTTACAACTTCTCAGTTCTATTCATTCCGTTGTGCACTTTTTTTCTGTTATGACTGAAGGGGTGTAGAAGCCGTCTTGAGCTCTATAGCTTCTTCATGTCTGTTAAATCACTAAGTCAGAATCCTGAATTATGCCTTCCATTGAACTCACATAAAAGATAGACTCGGATCCCTCTCATGTGCCTCGGGTGAGTTCCCAGCACCTGCTGGGTGATAAGCCTATGCACATGAGGTTCCCTTGTTCTTCGTGGGGTGTAAAAATGACTACATCTTTGTTCCATTGTCGGGACCTATTTTGGAAGTTGTAGTGGAACATGGCATACATCATGATCTGTGTGAAAAGTGATGGCAGAGTGCTTAACACTTGAAGGTGTTGAAGATTGGTTTAAAATCACAGAGGAAGAATTCACTCAGAGATTCAATATTGGACCTAGGTTTAACACATAAAGATGGGTGGAGGACACTCTTTATCTTGAGTTGTACGAAACCTTCTTCTGTTGTTTCCCAGTAGAGTTATTTGAATGGCTCTCGGCTTATACATCTAGATCGGGGTAGTATTATAAGTCACACCCTTGGACCCAAGAAACATATCAGAACTTGCAAGACGTTGAGCTAACATGGACCCATGTTATAGATCATTGGTGGAAGGGAGTATTGACTAGATACACTTTGGAATACACCATTTCCACATATTCCTATTTGGAAGTTGCTGAGTTTGAGTTCTTGTGAAATCCCAGAGGATCATTTCTGCGTATTATGCCCCTGGCGATCAAAATCTTGATGGTAACCATGGGTTTAGAGGCATTTCCTATGGCCGACTAAACCACTTTGAATGCTTGGCGAGGAAGCTAGGTTAGGGATAGATGGCTGATATAACGAATGAAAAGGAAAGGGAGGAGAGACGGCTCAAGTATAATGAAGTGCATGAAAGGGAGATCGATAGACACTACAGGATTACAAGTGGGTTATGGAGCCAGACATGGTGGAAAGGAGTTGAGGTTCATGCGGAGGATTTGGAACGTGAACAGACTATTATACCCCGTCTTGGTAATCATAGGAGAGAAAACCTTATAGCTTATGATGAGATTCCATCACATAGAGAGAGAAGAGTCGTTGGCACACATCTGACCCCACCTAGCGACCAAACCTTGGCGCTTAGTTTGTTTGAATGAGGGAAAAGTATAGTTGATCCATTTGATATCGGTGGAAGCAACCGATCAACACCCAGAAGGTACAACTTCTCGTTTGGGAATTCTATGGCTTCACACACTATTCCAGTATTTGGTGGAATGTTTGGACAAGGCACATATACAACTGGTTTTGGAAGTGCATTAAGAAGTGGTGGAGGAAATATGACTAGGAGTGGCACTAGTTCATAAATTGTCAGCACACAATTTAGTGGGACGATGGGAGCATTCGACACAACAAACACGGGACCTGTACCTAACACAGGAGGATCTGGAGGTGGAAGTGGTGGAGCTGGTGGCTCAAGATCTAGTGGATCTGGTGGAGGAGGAAACACCAGAGGAAACCAAGGGATTGGATTGGGAGGAAAAGGACCTCAACCACCTCCTCAAGTATTTTTTGAGATGTCTCTACACTTACTAGATTACAGTAGGATAGAAGATGCCGCAGAGCTTATGCATAAGTGCGAGTTGCTATGGCGCGCAAAGGGGATCATGACCTAGGATTGAAAGGTTAGTCAATTTGTGATAAATTTACAAGGATGCATGCATAGTTGGTATAGAAAGTGTGAAACTCATCAGACTATTTTGGATTATACTTTGCTGAGAAATGCATTCTTGGCAGAATTCCACATACCAAATTTTAAATAGAAGAGCATTAGCTCTCTCAAAGAAATCCATTAGGGCATGGCAGAGAGCATGAGGGAATATGATGTGTGATTTAAAACTCTATTGTCTAAACTATCTTATGATATCCCCCCTTCACAACATGCTCAGTGGTTTTTCGAAGGGTTGATCACACCCTTTAGGAGGGCTTTATCTCATAAAATGTTCATGGACCCACGCGAAGCATTAGAAGTTGCTTTGTGTGCTGAGGTAGTTGGTAGTGTTGACATTAGTGTTAGCCCATTTCTGGAGGCTTAGATTGCTGCCATGGTTAAGAAATTGGAGAAATTATCTGCCAATAGAGTTCCAAAGACTCACAGAGGGATGTGGTGCAAAAATTATAACGTAGAAGGACACACAAAGGATAATGGTGGGATATTTACTCGAAAGATGGTACGCACCATAATAGTAAACTATTAAATATGTCACGAGGACCATGATGTAAGTAGGTTCCCCATGTTGTAGTGTGCAATCCATAAAAACATGTCTTGTTACTACAAGATAGGTACCTCAACCACACATGACACCAAGGATTGTAAATTCATTGACTAGATTTATGAGGTAATTGATCTTGGTGTGTGATAGACTGGCATTGCTAGCCATTCTAAAGAATATGAACGTCGGTATGAAGAGCGCAGAGATGGAGGTGTGCGTGGAATAGGGTTTCATGGAGGATTTCATGGTCATGATAACCGCAGAGGAAGAAGTGAGTTCTTGCGTGGGACATGTTTTAATTATGGAGCCACAAACCGTTATAAGCACGAATTTCCAGATCTTCTACAATGCTCTTGGTGTGAAAAAAAACATAAGTATGAAGAGTTCCCAGAGTTATACGAACATATGAGTCAGCAGTACCGGAAGGATAAGGGTGCTGCCATGGTGATTATTAAGAAGGCTGACGTGCAATGGATCTCATGAGTAATACGTGAATCAGAACTAGAACCTGCTATGGTAGCAACAAGGGTGGAATCCACGCACATAAGGGAAGCACCTAGGCAGAGACCTCTGGTTTCAAGAGAATAAGTAGTACATGGGAAGTATCCAAACCCAGCTCACCAGAAAGAAGTCTACCAGGAAACCATGGATGTAATTTAGAGCTTACAAGGGGAGATCTAATGCTTAAAAGAGAAAACTCGAAAATATGAGCAAAGAAGACTAGTAGAAGCACCAAGGGATGACTTGGATGAGGTTAAGGATGTGTGTAAATTGTTGAGGTAGGAGTGTTTTGCGTAGAATGTTTCTGTTCTTAGAATAGAGTTACTTCTATCTTTTCATTCTCTTGAGAAACAGATAAGGGTTAGGGCTAGGAGGAATACCTATTGAGTGTTGGGAGGGTGTGCGCGTACTGTAGAGAGAGATCAGATCGATTGCGAAGAACTCCTTTTTGTCTGGGAAGGACTACCTGTGAATAAGAATGCAAGACCACCAGATTATAGTTAGACAATAAATGAGGGAACTGCCTTGGGCCCAGGAAATATTAGACTTCCTTTCGAAGGTGGTCAGTTCCCCTTTCAATACGAATTAACACAAATGATAACAAAGAAGTTATTGTGAAATTACGATTTAGTTACCTCGTTAAAAAGTAATAGAGGAAAGGTTGGTTTTGGTTTGAGTCACAGTGACCGATGCCGGTCACTGTATAATCGACTGCGGTTATAACACCGGTACTGGTTGCTGATAACTGATATCGGTAGGGGCAGTGATTTAGGGGCTTTCAATGAAGGTTGGCTGTAAGGTGGTTATGGTGTTTATAAGGTTGGTAAATGATCAGGGGTAGGCAATAGGGTGATGGAGAAGACTCAGAGAGTGTGGGAGCTATTCTTGGGGCAATGCAAGGGTAGAGGAATGAAAGTTAGATGTAGGGTGCTATCGGGTAGTAGATCTAGGAGTGAGCTTATAATTACTATGAATCAGAAGTTCAAGAAATGGTATTTAAAAACGTACAAGACACTACTTACTAGTTCCTGATGAAGGTACAGCTCCAAGGACTGTGATGACGAAGACAAGGCTCAGGTGGGATGATCCGACAATCAAAAGTGAGCTTATCTTCTCTCCCAATGCTTGGATGAGTGTCGCTGTGCTTTGGTTACTCAGTTGCAGTCTTGGGCTCGATGTCCTTCTCCACAAACTCTTCTCTTTCCCTCACTTGTCTCTGTCCTGCAAAGTGAATTCCGGATCTTTCAAATGAATTCTGATCCCTTGTTTTTGGTTGGGGAAGGTCATTTATAGGGAACCGATGGTGGTTACGTAACCGATGGCGGTCGAGTAGGAACCGATGTCGGTTAAGTCAAAGTGGGCTATTTTTAGTAAAATAGCCAACTTTCCCTCCTTTTCTCCTGAGGGATTAGTTGTGGGCTTGGTCAAGTCATTATTAGGTTGGTTTTGGTGCGGGTGAGGAGTAATTAGTCATGGGTGTGGATGTAGACCAAGTTATAGGTCTTAATTAGGTTAGTTTAGGGTTAGGGCTAGGTCATGATGAGGTGGCAAAATGAGGTGGCAGGTTTGGAGATGTGGATTTATTAATTATAAGGTAATTAATAAATAATTGTGTAAGGTTTAGGTGGTGAGGTTAGGTTGTGAATATGAGATGTAGGGCACAGGGTGTCATAAGACACAAATTTGGTGTCTACATTAGCCCCTTGTTGTCGTGTAGCTTGTCTTGTAAAGCTGCACTGACAATAATAAGAAGTGGTTACTCCTGTTAAGGGTATAGGTAATCCCCCTCAAATCTATCACAGATTGAGGTGACGTGAAATCAGGGATAGGGTTGATAAAGGGTGAATGGTGTTGAGATGATGGTAAGATGGTGGGGTAAGTTCAAGGAAGCAGACGCACGTTGAAATGCAGTAGTGCGACCAGGGTACATGATTTGAAGAGAAAACAAGCAATTCATAGGCAAAGGTCGATAGTTTATCCAAACAAGGGTGATATAATCCTGGTATCCAAGGCATAGGAAGTAGCTCCAGGGGATATAATGGGTAAGGTACAGGAATGTTTAGGCATGTTCGGCAGTACCAAATGGTTGGTTTGGTTGAGATAAACGTCACGGTCTCGGTCTAGGTAAAGTTGGTCGACTGATCAAGTCAAGTATCCTAATCATGCTAAAAACATGAACAGGTGAGCGTGATTGAACAAAAAGCTACATGATGGGTGGATAAAATCGTAATTTGTAGGTCTTGGTCGAGGTACTTAATTGGTGTGGCCTTGGGTCGGGCCGACTGATTGGTGAGGGCCTTGGGTCGGGCTTGATTGGTTAGGTGCGGCCTTGGGTGTTGGTTAGGTGCGGCCTTATGGGTCAGGCTGATTGATTAGGTGTGGCCGTGGGTCGGGCCTGATTGGTTGGGAAAAGGCCTTGGGTAGGCCTGGTTGGTTGGTTGCGGCCTTGGGGGTCTGATTGGTTGGTTGCGGCCGTGGGTAGGGCTGATTGGTTGGTTGTGGCCTTGGGTCGGGCCTGATGGTTGGTTGTAGCCTTGGGTCATGCAGATTGGTTGGTTGTAGCTTTGGGTCAGGCCAATTGGTTGGTTGCATTTGGGTTAGGGCTATTGGTTGGTTAGGCCTTGGGTCATGCCGATTGGTTGGTTGCGGCCTTGGGTCGGGCCAATTGAAGTCAAAATAAGGCTAGTCAGCAAAGCGGGGGTAGGTGATACGGGAAAAAGTGGAGATTGGTGGATTAGGGTGGGAGTTAGGTTAAGGAAGTAGGTAACTGATATCAGGTTACTGTATGAAATTCCAGAATGTGATAAAAAAAACTTGGGGATTTGATTTATTGAATTATTGTTTGTTGATTTGATGTATGCAGGCAGAGGTAGGGTTGAGGATGAATGATAGGGTGCCAACTTTGTTGTCATGAGTCCGAGCGGATGTAACACCAGCTAAGTGGGCATTGATAAACCATGTGGGGTTAAGTGGAATCTGCTATTATTCATGAATCACACGCAATCATGCTATGTTGCAGGTGTTGATTGAGAGATGGAATCTGGAAAAGAATACCTTCTATCTGCCAACAGGGGAGATGACAGTGACGTTGGAAGATGTGTTTCAAATTTTGAGGCTCCCAATTACAGGAAGACCAGTGTATCAGGTAGGGCCTAGCGTGGCGAGGGGAGCGATAACAGCAGTATTTGGTCTAGCTGCATGAGAGTTGACACAACGAGGTTTGACATTCACTTATGGTATCATGTTTTCAGCACACCCTGAGGCAACAAGGTTGGGATTGGTATTAATGATAGCAGTGGGGTATTATGCATTACCGAGGGTGGATGGGGGAAGATTTCCAAAAGCAATTGATGTGTATTATTTGGGAAATGATAGAAAGCAGTGTGACTTTCGCATGGGCACCGACCTATCTAGCAGAGTTATACAGGGGTTTATGGACCTGCAGGTGAAATCACATGACTACACTGGATTGTGCGTACTTATTACATTGTTGGGCCTATGAGCACATTGTTTGTGTGTGACAATAGGCCGACCCATCCAGTCAGGAGAGATAGGAGTGCAGAGGTTGGGATTCAGGCGATGGGTCCAGACAGAGCAAGAGGCGAGATTCGAGGCCGTGACATATGATGTCGAGTATTATAGGCAGATGTGGGAGATGGTGACGATTTCGGATATCCGTTGGAGGCCTTACGAGAACTATATGGTGATGGAGAACATAGCTGAGGATTTGAGGGGTGTAGAGCGATTAAGGTGGATCGTGGGACACAGGCCAGGTGAGTACGAGAGGATTCCTCTAGATCACGTGCGGTGACAATTTGGATTTGTTCAGGATATACCCATGGCTTATAGACCATACATGAGGATCGACATGCCGAGGCATCATTCTCACCTCCCCGGCTGACACCTCCAGAAGGACCAGAAGAGACAGTAGCCGATCGTAGGGTAATGGATGCAGGAGCGACAGAGGCTTATAGATTATGGTGGGTAGCAGAGCTGGCGAGGTTCACATGAGAGGGCCGATCATCCTGACATAGCTGTGATTACAGTGGAGAGAGATCACCTGTAGGGTTTAGTTCACCAACTTCAAACGCAGGTGAATGAGACAACAGGATTGTTAGCGGTTACGCAGTCATCGAGTGGAGAGACTAGAGGTGAGATTCCTCCATGCGAGAGGGCGTATTCATATGTTACAGGAGAGATTGGTGGATCAGTGGGAGGAACCAATAGCAGTGGCACCTTTGAGGATGGAGAGGCCAGGTGAGCAGGTGTCGATGATCACGATCATCACCTGGTTCAGGATGAGGCGCAAGGGTCTAAGTGAATTTCATAGGGGTAGAAGAATAAATAAGGATGCCGACCTGCACGTCGATGATAGAGAAGATGTATTTGTTTAACATCTAAATAAAACTGAATATGTATGTTGATTTGAGTTATGATAATAATAAGAATGTTTGTGTTTTGAATGTTTTGAATTGATAAAGGACCAAGGTGAGTGTTATCAATATAAATATGCAAAATCATTTATATTTTAACAACACATGATAGGTTATGGTAGGGGATGGTCGAGCTAACCTTTGGAGACCCCATGTCTCCTAAGTGCTACCTACATAGCCCATTGCACAAAGCAAGGAGGGGCCTCAGACCGATGTAGTTCTCCCTTAGGACCAGGGAGAGGTGAATTCAGGTAATTTGGTTGTGGTTAGGCAATTTGTTGGTTGGTAAAAATATTGATATTGGTAGGGTAATGTTGTTGGTGTTGGTAAGGTATTGGTGGTATTGGTGTAGGTATAGGTGAAGCGAAGGTTAGCTTACCCAAGTATTAGGGAAACGTGTCCTGATTAAGGTCAACACATAATCCTAGATTCGGGTAAAAGAGGGAAAAGTGTCCCATAGTTGGAAAGAGCTGAACAAACCACGTATTATCGGAGGATGAACTTGAATCCCTAGGTACCTTGCATAGGTGAGAAGTCGATAGGTGAAAAGAGTTGTATAATCACAATATATCGGATATACGTCATGTCCCTTGAGTTTTGTTGTTTTGAAGAATGGTGAGATGAGGTAGATGGTATAGCTGGGGCGCGATCAAACTTGTTATAAGGTGATTATTTTGACGAAAGAGAACCAAACCTAAATAGACAAGTCCATGACTCAAAAGTGCTTTTGAATGCTACTTTTATTATTTTATTTATTTATTTATATTTTTTTGAATATAGATTGATCGATGCGGGAAGTCTATATGGGATATGCATTTTGTTGTTCTTGAGCTCTTCACGAAGCTGATCAATGCGAGAAGCTTCTGATAGAGGCTGACTTTGTATAGTTGTCCTTCAAGGGAGCAGTCTATTTATAGTAGCAGATGTGGCTTTTGTGTAGCTGTCCTTCAGATGCAGCTTTTGTGTATAGCTGTCCTTCGAGGGAGCAGTCTATGTATAAATTTGAGGTCTAGATGTCCATTTGGCATGAAGCATCTAGTTTTGTAGGAAGTTTGACTCAAGAATATCCCATAATTGTATAATTGAGAACATGTTATTTTGATACTTTTAAGTCATGGACCAGACTAAAAAGGGGAAGGCATCTTTAAGAGGAGATGATGACCAAACCATGTGAGCGTGATTCTATTTTGAGATGCATGAAACAAGGTGTATGAGGTGGTAAATGAGCTCAAGGGACGAGCACAAGGTAGATAAGAAGTGATATAATACTAAATTCAACAGTAGAATGGTCGAAGATGCAAGGCATTAAGGGGTTCAGGCTCAGGTTTACCATTGAGCGAAGCTAAACGGTAAGTGCCTGATCCGTAAGTGTGAGTGATAATGTAAGGCCCAATCCAATTTGGAGCAAATTTTCCACGCTTGCTCTTTTCTAGTTTGGTTACATGTTGATTCTCTTTGAGGACAAGATCACCAATCTTAAAGGTACGCTCATGAATTCACTTATCATAAGCACGCTTGATGTGCTTTTGATAGATTTGAAGGTGGTCAAGAGCTGTAAGACGACGCTCGTCAAGAAGCTCCAATTGGGCTAACCGCTCTTGGCGGAAATCATCATTGGTGAGAATATCCTGGAGAGATATTCTTAGGAGGGTATTTTTATTTCGAGAGGCAAGACAGCCTCGGTACCATATACCAACGAAAATGGGGTGGCATGAGTGGAGGTACGAATGCTGGTCCGATAAGCCCAAAGGGCAAAGGGGATGTGATCAGGCCAATTTTTCCCAGAATCGTTAACGACTTTCATGAGAATTTTGGTCAGGGTTTTGTTAGAAGATTCGGCTTGACCATTTGCTTGTGGATAGTAAGGTGATGAGAAGCTAAGTTTGATACCAAAGTTGTCACAAAGGTCTTGTAATAACTTATTTTTGAAAGATTTTCCATTATCTGTTATCAGGCGATGAGGAACACCAAAACGACAGATAATGTGATGGTTGATGAACTCTACGATTTTTTCTTTTTTGGTTGAAATGAGTGGAATGGCCTCCACCCATTTAGTGTAATATTCAGTTGCTGTGATTATCCAACGGTGACGTTGCGAAGAGGGCGGGTGAATCTCACCAATAAGGTCTAAACCCCATTGTGAGAAAGGCCAAAGATCTCGTGCGTCCTGTAGCGGATGGCTAGGAGTACGTTGAAGGTTGGCATGTTGTTGACACATAACACAACGCTTAACATATTCGTAGCAGTCCTTATTAAGAGTAGGCCAATAATAGCCTAGGAGAAGGATCCGTTTGGCCATGGCAAGGCCACTAAAATGTCCACCACAAATTCCGTCATGGACTTGTAAGATGGTATAGGTGACCTCCGTGCACTAGTTAGACATCGAAGGAGGATGCCATCAAAGCCACGTTTATAGAGGAGTCCCCCCATGACGACATAACAAGAAACACTTTTAAGAAAAGCACGTTTTCTGTTACTAGTAAGGTCAGGTGGGAGAACAGAGGTTGTAAGGTAGTCGTGAAATTGGTGATACCAGGTATCCTGCGAATTAGCAGATACATTATTTACCATACAAACATCCGGGACTGAGTAAGATGGGGCAAAGAGTTATTGGACCAAGACAAATATGTCAGAGTCAGTTGGTGAGGTAGGAATTTGCGAGGCCAAGCAAGCCATAGCATCCACAAATTTATTAGTTGAGTGGGGAATGGTTTGGATAGAATAATGAGTAAATAAGGTCAAAAGTGAGTCCACGTAATGTTTTTACTTTTGAAGTTCCTCATTTTTACATTGGTAGATGCCCATAACTTGATTGAATACCAGTTGAGAGTCACCGAAAATGTTAATAGACTTTACACCTAAGTATAACGTAACCTGGAGACCCAAAACAAGGGCCTCGTATTCCGTTGTATTATTAGTGCAGGGGAAATCGAGACGGAATGAAAGAGGCATAGGTTTAGCATCAAGAGGAATGAGAACAACGCGGCCCCTCCGCCGCGCTGGCATTTGGATCCATCAAAGAAGAGGGTCATTGGATACGACTCCTCACTGAGTGAAAGAGTGGCGATGAGTTCGTCAGGGAAAGTAAAGTTGGTAAATTGTTCCCCAGGTAAGGGGGCTTCCGCGAGTTGGTCTGCGATAGTTTGTCCTTTGACTAATTTCTGGTGTACAAACTCAAGGTCGAGGTCGGCGAGGAGCATAAGCCATCGGGTGATGCATTGGTTTAGATGAGGTTTGGCGTACATATAATGGATGGGGTTCGCATTGGTGATGACAAAAGTTTTGTGATTCAGGAGGTAATGGCGGAGTTTGGTGGCCACGAATGATAGGGCTAGGCAAAACTTTTCTACATGTGTATACCTAGTCTCGTAATCCATAAGAGTATGAATTATGTAATAAATGGCTTGTTCTCGATGCTCGGAGTCACGATGTGCAAGCATGGCTCCTACAGCATGGTCGGTGGCAGAAAGGTAAAGGTAGAAAGGGCGATCATCCTGAGGTGGGATAAGCACGGGTGGCTGCAAGAGATAGGCTTTAAGAGCCTCAAATGCTTGGTGGAACTTGTCACTCCATTGAAAGACAATTTCCTTTTTAAGGAGATGATGAAAAGGTTGACATCGATCTGAGAGTTGTGAAATGAAATTCTGGATAGATTGGAGTTTTCCCTGCAAACTACGCAATTGTTTGAGGTTAGTGCGTGGGGGCATTTCTAGGATATCTTTGACTTTATCTAGATCGACCTCGATGCCATGCAAAGAGACAATAAAACCAAGGAGTTTTCCCAAAAGGACATCAAAGACACATTTCTTTGGTTAAAGACAAACACAGTATTGTAATAGGCGATCGAAAATAATGGTTAAAACATCGAGATGTTCACTGCGATTTTTAGATTTGCCAAGAAGATCATCGACATAATCTTCAAGGATAGTGTGCATAATGTCATGAAAAATGTAAGTCATAGCCCACTGATAGGTTGCACCAGCATTATTAAGGCCAAACAGCATGACACGGTAGCAGAAGGTTCCCCAAGGAGTTATGAAGGCGGTTTTATGTTGATTGGCCGGGGCTACCAAAATTTGATTGTATCCCGAGAAGCCATCCATGAGAGAAAGCATCTCATGGCCCGTAGTGAGATCAACAAGTTGATCAATACTAGGTAGGGGGAAGTCATCCTTTGGGAAAGTGAGGTTAAGGTCCCGGAAATCCATACATATCTGAAGTCCCCCCGTTGCTTTAGTGACAGGTACGATGTTAGAAATCTATTGAGGATATTCAATAGGTAAGATGAAGGAAACAGAAAGGAGTCGTTAAAGCTATTCTTTGACCAAGAGGGCAATGTGTGGATGCATTTTTCTCAGTTTTTGTTTAACTGGTTTGGAGTCAGGTTTCAGAGTAATGTTATGGATAGTGATGTCAGGATCAATTCCTGGCATTTCAGCGTAGGACCAAGCGAAAGCTTGGTTGCGGGCACGGAGGAAGGTACTGAAGGAAGTTTGTTCTGATGCGTTAAGAGATTGTCCGATCTTCACAATGTGAAGATCGTCCTCTGTGTGGATGTTTATTTTTATAGTTGACTCATTCAACATGGTTTGAGTTTTAGATGGTAAGGCACATTGAATATAAGAGTTGTCCGCACCAAGATAAGTGAGGATGGAGTTGTCATCCTGGCACTCAACAACATTAATTGAAGGTGAGTCTTCTTCAATCATGTATGGATAAAGAAGGGGAAAAGAAGATGGGTCTTTATTATCACGTTGATAAGTGAGAGGACCCAAGAAGATAGTGTTTACGGAAAAAAAAAAAAAAAAAAGTTAGGAGGGATAGATTCCGGGTCTATCGACTCTGTGGGTGACGATGGAAAAATGGGTGATGATGGTTCAGAAAGGGTGACTTCATCATCTTCCTGGATATGTGGTTTCTTTGGTGTAGGTGGTTCAGAGAATCCAAGACCACGACGATCTTTCTGTTTGTGCGTAGTCACGGGAATGATCGTATGCCGGCCTTGTTCATAAAGACCGAAACCGAAGCACTTCCAAGCACAACACGCCAGGAAGGTGAGGGAGAAATGACGATTAGTTAGATATTGAAAATCAGATTGGAAGGGAACCACACTAAGGGGAGGTTCAGGGGTGATAGAGGATGTGTCGACACCCCCATATGTTAGGTTGGTGTGGCAATTAGGTGGTCCATAGGAAATTACTTCCCCCACACGACAGTCGTAGGTAGGATGTGCATGTAACTGTCCGTACTCCTGTGGGGTATGGAAAGTGCTAACGTTATATAGGTGATACTTCCCTAGTGTAAGGCATTGAAAAACATCTACCAAGGGATCTGAGGTTGGGATGTTGTCCACTGGGAAGGAAGTGGTATTTGCGGCGGTGGTTTCATTGGTTGAATGTGTAGGTTCGGTTGAGGTGGATGGTTGAGGTGTGGTCGAATTAGATGGTTGGGTTAGGATGAATGGGTGCCTTGACTGGTACAAGCACATCATTAGGGCGATATAACATATTGTAGGTTTTGAAGGGGGGAGCGTCAGCTTTTATGGTATAGGACTTCCCCTCATACTCGAATTTTATGTATCTATGTAAGGTGGAGGGAACGCATCCCATAGCCCAGATCCAAGGGCGGCCTAACAACATGTTGTATTGGAATTCTCCCTCAAGGACATAGAAGAGTTCGGGTAAGGTACGTGGCCCTACACGAATGTTAAGGATCACGGTGCCTAAAGTAGAAGTAATAGCATCATTGAATGAATGCAACATGGTGGGGTTGGCACACATGCAGCTAGAAGGGATATTCATTTGTTGGAAGGCTTTGGAAGAGATGATGTTTAGGCTAGCACCCCCATCAATCATAACATGACATACTCAGATGTCCCGGATGTAAGCTGAGATGAAAAGAGCGGGGTCAGGATCTTCTGCACCAAAGTCGACAATTTTGTCTTCGGAGAAATTGACAGCAGCATCTTGCTGTACAGGGACATAAGTGGTTGGGGAGGTAGGTTTTTTTGTGAGAGAAGCAACGTGATTGGGTGTTAAAATGGAGGGTAACGGGAAAAGTTTCATTAGGTAGGACCTCTATCCCTTGAAGGATCTCAATGAGAGCTTGTCAATGAGATTCAGAGGTTTGAATGAGATCATACAGTGTCATTTTTACAGGTGATTGGTGAAGCTGTTTGATCATGGTACGATGGACAACTCCATCAGAGATGGGGTAGGCAGGTCCACAAATAACCACTTTGGGTGGTGGTGTGATTGGGATGGCGGACGGAGAAAGGGATGCCGTAGGTGTGCTTTCTTTAGCTTTCCCATTGTTTTTCTGTCCTCGAGTAGCAATACTAATCATGTTGATCTCGTGAACACAAGAGGAGGAAGATGGCAGGGATAAGTCATTGTTTTCGGGAGGTGGGGTTGCAATAATGATAGATCTTGGTGAGGTGGGGACAGGTGGTATAGGAGAGGGGATTGAAGCTAAAGGTTTCTCCCTTCATAAGTTGTCTTTCTTAACCTTTCTATCCAAGATAGAAGACTGACGAAGGATGGCTTTCAAAGCTTTGCATCCCTCTACATCATGTCCTAGTGTGCGGTGGTAAGCACATATTTTAGACTCATCATAACCTATAGGTCGAGGTTTAGATGGATCATAGGGTCTAAGTGGGGGTAGGTAAATGGTCGCATTCTCCACCAACATATCAAGGATCTTAGCATAAGATCCTTTGAGCAGGTCAAAGTCAGAGGAAGATGAGGCTATTGATTGGGTGGGTTTTGGTAGTGGTTGGGTATGGTTGGTTCGTACGGGTGGTGGTTTAGACAAGGGGTTTTGATAATTGGATTTAACTAAACGTTGCTTCTTTGGTGCAGAAGTTAAGTTTAGCTGGTTAGATGATGAGGCCACAGACGACATGGTGGCAAGAAACAACCACGGAGAAAGAGGAGTGACAGCAAACAAATCCTTTGATGATGGAGTTTGTTTAAGGTTGATAGGTGGACAGGATACTTTGGGTGACGGTGTTGATACACCTATGGATCTCTATGTGGATGCAGAAGGTGCAAGTTGTTTTAAAGAAAACACAGGAGGTATGATGTATTGAGGTAAGGTGGAGGGGTGAGGTCCAAATATAGAAGGTAGGTGTGATGGCGAGGGTTTTAGTTGTGACAGAGGCATAGATTGGACTTGAGGGGATTGGGTTTGTCTCCTAGGTGGATGGACAGCTTTATTTTTGGATAAATCTAATTGTTGAGGTGGGTGTGTTAGGCTAGGTATTGGTGAAGTCCCAAGCATAGGGGAAGGTTTGGTTAGGTTAATAGAGGTGGATGAGGTATTTGGTAGAGATGAGAGGGGTGAAGATGAGGACATAGGCATTTAGAGCTTTTGTAAACACCTCGGGTATATGGTAGAGGTGTCTGGATCGGTCATCTGTATTTGAGTAGAGCATGGTGTACTCAAATGCTCCCTTAGGACTCGCCTATCTTCTAAGGGATGACAATCTTCACGTGTGAAGAAGAAATTTTGTATGGAAGAGAGGTGCTTTGTGATTCCGGTCCACTGTGGGTGTGATACAAGGGGTAAATGAGGCACTATATCAATGGGTGTTAAGAGGTCAATCAGTCACTGAAAATATTTAGGCGATGAAGAACTAATAGGTAGGAGAGCATGTTTAAGGGGATCCATCATGATTAAGGAGTTTGGTTATGTCAGTTCAAGACGTTTCTCTTCTAAGGATGACAGAAAAAGTGGTGAGCCTTCCTCTTTTATAGCAAGAGTGACGGAAGGAGATGTTTGGGAAATAGCAAGATGTAACATCCTCATAGCATACCGCAATACAAATGGCAAGTAATAACCATGGACTTTGTACAAGGGTTACCCATGTCTAGGAATAAACATGATGTTATCCTGGTAGTTGTAGATAAACTAACTAAGGTAGCTCATTCCATCACTGGAAATCTAAAGGATGATTCACTAGTGCTGGCCAAACGATTCGTACTGTACCAGACCCTAATGGGAGCTTTATTGTTGTAACAGATGCTTCTGGGGAAGGCCTTGGAGGTGTTTTGTTACAAAATGATCAAGTCATAGCATATGAAAGTAGAAAACTTAAGTTGCATGAGCTGAATTATGCTCCTCATGATTTGGAGCTTGCTGCCATTGTTCATGCACTTCAAGTCTGGAGACACTATTTACTTGGGAAACCTTTTGAGTTGAAAACTGATCACTGAGGACTGAAATATATTTTCACTCAGCCTAATCTAAATGCCAAATAGAGAAGGTGGTTAGAATTTTTATCACAATATAATTTTGATATTAGCTACATCAAAGGGAAGGAGAATAGAGTAGCAGATGCTCTAAGTCGTAGGAGGCACATTTATGCTCTTATAACATTAAGAACTTAGTTTAAGGATGAGGTAAAAAGTGCCTCAGAATCTGATATTTACTTTCAGCAAGTAAAAGCAGCGCTTGCTGCAGAACCTAATGATGAAAGGTATAAAGGTTTTCATTTTGATAATGAAGGAATCTTGCGTTATGAAAACATGGTATACGTACCTCTGCTAAATGATTTGAGAAAGAAATTGTTAGTTGAATTTCATAATTCGCCTTTCTCTGGACACCCGAGTATCACAAAAATGCTTGCTGATATGAAACAAAAATACTTTTGTAAAGGTATGAAAAAGGATGTCATTGATTTTGTGACTCATTGTTTGGAATGTCAGCGGGTTAAGGTAGAACATATGCACCCTGCTGGACTGTTATATCCTCATAGCATACCATAGTACAAATGGCAAGTAATAACCATGGACTTTGTACAAGGGTTACCCATGTCCAGGAATAAACATGATGTTATCCTGGTAGTTGTAGATAAACTAACTAGGGTAGCTCATTTCATCGCTAGAAATCTAAAGGATGATTCACCAGTGCTGGCCAAAATATTCGTACATGAAATTTTCAAATTACATGGTGTACCAGAATTGATTATATCTGACAGGGATCCAAGAATGACGTCAAGGTTTTGGCAAACGCTTAATACAGCTCTTGGAATGAAACTAAACTTCAGTTCTGCATATCATCCGGAAACGGATGGAAAAACTGAGAGGGTAAATCAAGTGTTGGAGGACATGTTGCGAATGTATTGTATGGATCAACAGTATAAATGGGAAGAGTATCTTTCATTAGTTGAATTCGCATACAACAAAACTTATCACTCATCTCTTAAAATGGCACCATTTGAAGCACTTTATGGAAGGAAGTGCAGAACCCCTGTGAGCTGGGATAGTGTCAAGGATAGAGTGGTAATTGGACCAGAGATCCTCACTGAAATGGAACAACAAGTTAAGCTGATTCGTGAATGATTAAAGGAAGCAACGGATAGGCAGAAGAGCTATGCTGACCTTAAGCGGGTTGATCGAAGGTTTGAGCTTGGTGAGAAGGTTTTTCTTTGTGTTAAACCTAGAAAGAGTTCTATAACTTTTGGCAAGGCTGCCAAGTTGTCACCTCGATTCGTGGGACCTTTCGAAATTGTCGAAATAATCAATCCTGTAGCTTATCGATTAGCATTACCACCTGCTTTATCTCGCATGCATGATGTTTTCCATATTTCTTTGCTTAAGAAATACGTTTCAGATCTGTCACATGTTTTAAATTGAAATTCCTTGCAGGTCCAAGACCCAGGAATAATCGTGGTTAAACCCACATGAGTGCTAGAAACTCACCAATTGCATTTGAGAAATCGTGAAATACAGCAATGTAAGGTCCAGTGGGACCAGTTTAACGAAGAAAGTGCAACTTGGGAAAATCTGGAAGAGATGAAAATTGTTTTTCCTTTTCTTTTTTAACAGAATGAAATCTGTTGACAAAACATTTCTTTTATGAACTTATCTTTTTCAAGTTTATATGAAAGCCAGATGGAGGAAAACATTATTCAGGCTGAATAAAATGTGTTGTGACATTGATTTCTGGAACTATTTAAGTTGGAAATAGTCACATTGTTTTGTGAACTAATAAATTGGTTGACCTGAAGGTTAATCGAATATGTAATCATTGGGAAGATGAATCTTTTAGGAGGGAAGCATGTAACACTCTGAACTATTGTTACTTCCTCCTGAGCATTCAAGTGTTGATATGTGATTTCTTTTGTAAAAGGATGTGTTCCTTTGATTGTGAAGTCATGCTTGATATGGACTGTATCTTCTTTGTAATTGAAGATCTTTGACTGAGTCGGAATATGATTGGACTCTTTTATTTCTTTCATTTTTCACCTGAGTTTAATCTGACCTCGGAATGAATTGTGGATTTATCCATCTATAAGACCCAGCCTTGGATCAGTGGCATTGATCCAAGTGATGCTTTAAGTTTATTCGGGATGAACTAAAATTATAGACCTTACGCAGGTTGCAAGGTCTGAATGCGTTGAATAAGCTATTCCGGAGTCTAACTCAGGCTGATCGTGTTAAATGAATTGGTTCCCGATATCGTAATATCAGGAAGGTCTTGATCGTGGGCCAGGTAATAAATTCAGATACATTTATTCAACTAGCCTATTGGCAGTGCTGGAGTGAATCCTTTTCGTGAATGTATGTCTGTAGGTTCTTATTCTGAACATTTTAAATGTTAGACCTAAACTGGATTTATTAAGGTTAGTAACCTAAAACTAAACTATAACCTATGGGTTAGATTAATGTTAATCTAACCTAGGCCTAAGCTATAAGCTAAATGTTCTAAGTTAGTAACCTAGCGCTAAGGAGGTTAGACTAAGTAGCATCTTAAATCCTAACCTATGCTTCTAACCTAACTAGTGAACAAGGAAGAAAGGGGACCTATGAAGGGGTGCGAGCCATGGGCGGCAGTTTCTATGGCATTAAATGGGATGGATAAGTATGAAGGATAGGGATTTAGTGGAAGTTTCAAACGGCTAGTGAAGCCTACGTGGCAGAGTCACCAAAGTTAGAAATGGTCTTTGAATTATTTTTATCCATCGCCAACTATGGCGGTCGGTGGCAATGGAGATTGAGTGGGAATTTTGGAGTTAAGGCGATTAATGAACTCGGTCTTCGAGCTCGGTTTCTCGGGAAGACATGCAAAATGGAAAACTGGTAGTTTGTTTGGTTTTTCATGCGCTCCAGTTTTCTCTCTGTTTGATCACTGGTTCTTCGCACCAGTCTACTTGGTGTTGCATGGCAAAAATGAGTGTAACTCGCTCTTTTCTCTGTCAAGGAAAGTTTATAAGGCATGGAAATAACAAATTATTGTTGTTGAATCTAACGTGGAAAAAGAGGAGAAGGCTCGAGCTCTTTCAGTGGTCTTCTTCGGATTTTTAAGCAACATTACCAGGCATGTTAGGCCCTAACTTTTAAAAATCTTGCTTTCTTTCAAATGATTTCATTAGAACAACTCTGTTCAGATGATTTTTGGGATCAGTTGGTTTTTATGGTAGCTTTGTGTGATTTAGTTGTTGTATCTTCTTAACCGGCTCGATTTTTCAAGTAAACCCTTGATGGGTGTGCATTTTGTTTCGAACGGATGTATTATCTTGCTGTGTTTTGCATTCCGGATGGATTTTGTAGAAATGTTGCAAGGAAAATATATGAATTCGGCTCTGTAGGAGTCCATGAATTGTTTTCTTGTCTGATTCAGACTTAAGTCTATACCTCGTTGTTTTCTCTTGTTGAAACGATTCTGTTGGATTTCTTGAGTGTACAGTATATATGACTTCTCTAAAAGTTTTGTCGTGAGTAATATGTGTTATGGTTGCTGAATCTTGTTGGATCTTGCTATAATACTTAAGTTACTTTTGATTGGATAACTTGTTGTGTTTATAGTATTTGAATGCGACTTTGTAGAAGTTGTTCCCCCCCCCCCCTTGTGTTGCAATTATGGGATTTAACCCGTTGATAGTTTGCAATATATTTATTTATATACAAAATGACTCTGTGGAGTCCTTGGAATGTTTCGTATATTATGGACTTCTGTAGAAGTCATATATGTGAATACTGGTAGTTTGATTCAGTCGGAGTCCTGGATGGGTAACTGGTAATACGACTTCTGTTGTCTTGTTATGAATACTTTCGCTTAGCAATGAATTTCTTGGTACAGACTCAGTTGGTGTACTTTTTATGTTTCCTCTTCTACTTAAGCTTAGGGTGAATACTGTTGTTTGGATTCAGTTGAAGTCCTTGATAAGAAACCAGTGTTTCTGCTTCTATATAAGCCTGGTTGTGAATACTTATTGTTATTGGCTCTGTTGGAATCCATAATATATATATATATATATATATATATATATATATATATATATATATATATATATATCTTGTATTTTGGCTTCTGTAGAAGTTATTTGTGAATGCCATACGTTTCTACTTCTGAAGGAGTTCAGATGTGAACACGGTATGTTATTGTTTTGGTTGGAATTCTTGGATTGATATGCATCATGTATCTTTCTACTTCTGTAGAAGCTTATTTGAAGAATACCACATGGGTAAGACTCCTTTTTAATCCTGAAGGCGTATTTTATGTTTTCTCTTCTGAATAATCTTAGTTGTGAATACTATTAGTTTGATTCAGTTGGAATCCTTAATATAAGAATTGGTTGAATTTGGCACTGTGGGAGCCCATGATATGTTGTGTGTTGGCTCGATTCTCGATTTTTTTCCTTGCTGTGTTTTAGTAGGGATTAGATTGAGCTATATGATTGATTAGAGTTTCGACTCAGTGGGATTGTTCTTATGTTTGAGCATGATTACATCTTCTGTTAGTATGAATATCTAGTCGTGAGCTTGACTGAACTAAAGAGCTGCTAACTGTACCTCGACAAGCGATGGTATTGCATATTTTCTCGTTTGTTGATTTGTATGGAAGGTTATGTGGAGTTTATTTGATAGATTATTCATCACTGCCTTGGCGCGAGAGCTACTGTATTGCTAGTAAGCTACAGGATGTTGTTATATTTAAATTTTAACAAAATGTGGTTCTTCTTGTGGTCTCGTCTGACTTATTCGCATGCGTATAAGGTGAATGCTTTACTCTTGAGGAGACGGTACAGTCATGAGCTTGATTTGAAGGGAAATATGAATGACTCATTTTCTTTCTCTTCTGTTGTAAAGTATTTGTTGATATATTTTTATCTAACTTTTGGAATTGTTTTAACATACTGATGGAATCATGTATTGTTATGATATTCATTTTACTATGTTGAATGTAATGGTCTGTCTGATGTTTGTTGTCCTTGGGATTCAGATGGATAGTTGTTTTAGATGCATTGGTTCTTCTTGGTCACTAACGTTTATGATGAAATATCTGGAAGGTATCTAGGACTATTTAGTAACTATAATATGAGTTACGCATGTATAGTTTTATTGTATTACAAGAGCATAATCTGAAATATGTTTGCATGTTTGGTGAATTGATTTCATTTAAACAGGTTGTTTAATGAAAACAATTGGTGGATTGCAATTGTTTTAAGAGTTAGTGCTTATCATGCTCAGTTCATCGAACTGACCCGTGTTGACAATTTTTGCAGATGGTTGCCGTAAGTGGTAAAAGCACGTAGATCTGATAGGATGATCAGATTGTTTAATTTGGTTTTATGATGAATTACAGCTTGATTCTCTAAATGTACTACTTGAAGAAAGATGTTCTTTTTCTTGTTGAGTATTGTATCAAGTATGCTGAATGCATAAAATGTATTTGATTAGTTTTGAAAGGAATGGAAAGAGGTATTTGTTACTTATGTGTTTACATTCGTATCTTGTTGGGTTGATCTTCTTCGGTTCGAATGATCTTGAGAGCATTATTATTATTGTATAATTTGGAGACTTTTGTGATTATCTAAGTAAGCTTGCAAGATTATGTGACTGAATACTTATGATTGTTTAGTAGTTCTAGTATGTTCTATCTAAAGCTAAATTGGAATTTAGATCACTGTCTTTCTGGAAGCTAGGGTTAAAATAAACCTGAGCAGGAAGCTAAACAAGCTGAATAAATTATTACTTCCTAGTCTTGATCTAAGTCAAGACAACGTTTAATTGGATTCTTAATCACTTATATCTCGATACTAATAAGTAAGATATAAATTCAGTTATGTGAACAGATATAAACCTAAAAAGGGTTTGGTTGGCAATCTCATGTGAAGATTATGGGTTATTGTCCAATTTCGTTGATTTAGAATTATGTATATTCTATGAACTCCTTGATGGGACCTCTAGTCTTAATAACTTATCTTGTGTAATGGGTTTTACTAAGAAAGGTCATTCTAAGGTGAGGAACCCAGGGATTGGGAAAGGCTAACCTTAGGGGAGCGTCTTTTAGTATAATTTTAACTCAACGTGCGTAACACTTATTAATAAGTATATCTTTTCGAGGAAGATTTAAAGGTTGACGGCACAAGTCAACTGCAAGGTTGTACCTTCGAGAAGATTAGGATCTTCTCGAAGATACAACAATGCAGGTGACCTTTGACGACACCCTTTGCATTGATCGTTAAGATTTACACCTTAAACTCGAACAAGTTACTCTGGGACTGATTAGGAACGTGGTCACGTTATAAGGCTGCCCTAGGAGACTCGGGGGTATCTTGACACACTGGATTAACTAGGGTTGACCCAGTATGTCAACTTATCCCTAGTCCTCAGGGGCATCCCTATAACATTTGTCATCTCACTAATCCATTCCTGAGTGAATAACTTGGGATAGGAGAGTCTGACAGAAGTCAGTATAAGACATTCTACATAACATAGGAATGGGGTGAAGGACGTATTCCAGATTGATGAGTATGTCATCAAGGAATACGAGACATAAGCATTATGTTTCAAATCTTTGGCCAAAGTATCGCAAGCTGTTGATTGCGTTGTCCTAAGTCACCTAGTCTAAGGGATGAGATGCCGATGAATAATGGTAACAATTATTCAGATAGGTTCCTTGGATAGAGCATTCTGAATCCCAGAATAGGGAAGAGAACCGCAAGAGTGATGTGTTAAATAAAAAAAAATGCCAACTCTTAATACTCATGAATAGATCGGTAGATTACCGAGTCATGGAATGAATAGATCGGAGGTACTCCGAGTCATTACAGCTGCATATGGTTATCTGTTATAAGAATGGTTGTTTTGATTTATGAGTTCTAAATTATGTATTTAGAACCAGGAAGCATTTATCAAAAAAAAAATTACTTGTTCTAATGTGTAAAAAATGAGGATGTTACATCTTGGTATCAGAGCTGAAGGTTGTAGCTCTTGGACCTATTGTGTCCATAATCTGATGAAAACCTGAATTTTCTTGTAACAGAAAATGGTTAGAACAAGGGGGAACGTTGCGAATAATGCTCCACCTGAAGGAGGGGCGGCAACAACCCAGAAACTTGATGAGATCCTTGCTGCCCTGTTGGACACAAGAGATCGTTTAGCTGTACTTGAACAACAGGTGATGGGAAATGAGGAGGATGATGAAGCTGGTAATAACAATCAGCAACCTCCTGAGGACAACCCTGATATGGGTGTTGATATTAATGCTGGAAATGCACCTGTCCAACCAGAAAACAAAAAGGCCAGGTTGGCAGCAGAACTCACTAATGATATAAAAAGGATAAGCCCACCTAAGTATGATGGCACCACATTAGGTGATGGAGCTGAGAACTAGCTCAGCGAAATGGAGAAGTACTTTGCAATAAGAAACTTCTCAGAGGAAACCAAAGCTATTTGGGGAGCCTATCAGCTTTCCCACGAAGCATCTTCATGGTGGGATAGCCGTAAAGCAGAGCTAAATATTGATGAGACCAATATTACTTGGGATCAATTCAAAGGCTATTTTAGGCAACGTTGGCTGCCACAACTTTTCTATGATCAGAAAATGACAGAATTCCAGAACTTAGCTCAAGGGAAGCTAACGGTAACTGAATACTGGGAGTGGTTTACAAAACTCCTCAAGTATGTACCACAGTATCAAACTAACGAGAAGTTCAGGATACGGAAATTCATCATGGGATTGAATCCCGTGATAGGGGGAGAGGCTCGATGTTCATAGTCCAACCACTATGGAAGGAGTTGTTGAAAAGGCCATAAGACAAGAACAGAAATTAAAGGCTATTTCTGCTCATAAAGAGGAAGTGCGGAAGAAGATTGCAAACCCTTCTTCAACCTCTCTTGCACCCAAAAAGGGACCATGGAAAAAGTTTGGAAACAAAAGTAAGTTTCCAGGGGATAATAGTAAGAAAGCAGTAGTAAATAAGCCTGCTGGAAATGTAAGGGATAATTTTGCCAAAAATTATAACAATGGGCAGAAGCCCTATGGAGGACAACGTGATAATTACAAGACTGGAGGCAATTTTGAGCCTAAAAAGGGACCTGTAGGAGGCTGCTACAATTGTGGCAAAGACCACTACGCAAATCAGTGCCCTTTGAAGAAGGATGATCGTAATCAGCAGCATAAGATACATGCTGCAGTAGCAGACAAGCAAGCTGAAAAGCAAGTGACACCTATAGAAGTTCCGGGTAAGTTATTTGGCATACCTGTCACTATTCTTTTTGATACAGGAGCTACTGAATGTTTTATTTCTAATAAACTTGCTTCTAAACTTAAGAGAAAAGCTGGAAAAATGGATAAATCTTGGACTGTACAGTATGGTAATAACTCTGTTCATACAGTGAGTATGTGTCTTTTTGGGGCAGTCCTTGACTTACCTAATTTCTCCATGGAAGTTGACCTCTATGTTACACCTTTAGGATCGTATGACATTGTCATCGGTGTCAATTGGTTAGCTGACCATAAAGCAAAAGTAGACTGCTATGAAAAGAACATAAAATGTTTAGATGATCAGCTGGAAACAGTAGCAGAGATTCAAGGTGTGAAACAGGAAATTTCAGTTAGAAAACTGTCAGCTATGCAGCTTAAAAAGGCTAAAAACAAAGGATGTACCCTTTATGCAGTAAAGATATCTGAATTTTCAGAAGAAGATGGTGATTACATGAAACGATTTCCTCTGCTACAAAGTTTCAGGGATGTTTTTTCAGAAGAATTACCAGGGTTACCACCCAAGAGGGAATTTGACTTCACCATCGAAATCAAACCAGGAACTGAACCTATTTCCAAAGCACCTTATCGGATGACTACTACAGAGTTAGTCGAGCTTAAGGCACAATTGCAAGAAATTTTGTCTAAAGGTTTGATTAGACCAAGTGTTTCACCTTGGGGAGCGCCTGTAATATTTGTGAAAAAGAAGGATGGAACACTTAGGCTGTGTATTGATTATCAGATGTTGAATAAAGCAACAATCAAGAACAGATACCCACTTCCAAGGATCGACGATCTATTTGATCAGATGCGTGAGGGCAGCGGTCTATTCTAAGATAGATCTTCGATCTGGTTATCATCAGTTAAGGATTAGAGAAGAAGATATTCATAAAACAGCTTTCTGAACAAGGTACGGACATTATGAATTCACGGTTCTACCCTTTGGATTAACTAATGCACCCGCAGCTTTTATGAACTTAATGAACAATATCTTTCAAGAATATTTGGACAAGTTTGTACTTGTATTCTTGGATGATATTCTCATTTATTCTAAAAGCGTTGAGGAGCACAATGAGCATTTGAAGATAGTTTTGGGAATTTTGAGAAAAAGAAAGTTGTATGGTAAGTTATCCAAATGTTCTTTCTTTGATTCAGAAGTTCACTATTTGGGTCATGTCATTAGCAAGGAAGGAATTGTCTGTAGATCCTTCAAAAATAGTGGCAATAACTGAGTGGCCTGCACCAAAGAATGTGCACGAAGTAAGAAGCTTCATGGGTCTTGCTGGTTACTATAGAAAATTTGTTAAGGATTTTTCTAAAGTGGCTGCACCAATAACTTCATTGCAGAAGAAGGATAAGAAATTTATTTGGAATGATAAGTGTGAAGTGGCTTTCAAAAGTCTGAAAAGCCAGTTGACTTCCGCACCTATATTAGCTGTACCAGACCCTAATGGGAGTTTTACTGTTGTAACGGATGCTTCTGGGGAAGGCCTTGGAGGTGTTTTGTTACAAAATGATCAAGTCATAGCATATGAAAGTAGAAAACTTAAGTTACATGAGCTGAATTATGCTCCTCATGATTTGGAGCTTGCTGCCATTGTTCATGCACTTCAAGTCTGGAGACACTATTTACTTGGGAAACCTTTTGAGTTGAAAACTGATCACTTAGGACTGAAATATATTTTCACTCAGCCTAATCTAAATGCCAGACAGAGAAGGTGGTTAGAATTTTTATCACAATATGATTTTGATATTAGCTACATCAAAGGGAAGGAGAATAGAGTAGCAGATGCTCTAAGTCGTAGGAGGCACATTTCTGCTCTTATAACATTAAGAACTCAGTTTAAGGATGAGGTAAAAAGTGCCTCAGAATCTGATATTTACTTTCAGCAAGTAAAAGCAGTGCTTGCTGCAGAACCTAATGATGAAAGGTATAAAGGTTTTCATTTTGATAATGAAGGAATCTTGTGTTATGAAAACAGGGTATACGTACCTCTGCTGAATGATTTGAGAAAGAAATTGTTAGTTGAATTTCATAATTCGCCTTTCTCTGGACACTCGGGTATCACAAAAATGCTTGCTGATCTGAAACATCAATACTTTTGGAAAGGTATGAAAAAGGATGTCATTGATTTTGTGACTCATTGTTTGGAATGTCAGCGGGTTAAGGTAGAACATATGCACCCTGCTGGACTGTTATATCCTCATAGCATACCGTAGTACAAATGGCAAGTAATAACCATGGACTTTGTACAAGGGTTACCCATGTCCAGGGATAAACATGATGTTATCCTGGTAGTTGTAGATAAACTAACTAAGGTAGCTCATTTCATCGCTGGAAATCTAAAGGATGATTCACCAGTGCTGGCCAAAAGATTCGTACATGAAATTTTAAGATTACGTGGTGTACCAGAATTGATTATATCTAACAGGGATCCAAGAATGACGTCAAGGTTTTGGCAAATGCTTAATACAGCTCTTGGAACGAAACTAAACTTCAGTTCTGCATATCATCCGGAAACGGATGGAAAAACTGAGAGGGTAAATCAAGTGTTGGAGGACATGTTGCGAATGTATTGTATGGATCAACAATATAAATGGGAAGAGTATCTTCCATTAGTTGAATTCGCATACAACAACACTTATCACTCATCTCTTAAAATGGCACCATTTGAAGCACTTTATGGAAGGAAGTGCAGAACCCCTGTTAGCTGGGATAGTGTCGAGGATAGAGTGGTCATTGGACCAGAGATCCTCACTGAAATGGAACAGCAAGTTAAGCTGATTCATGAATGATTAAAGGAAGCAGCGGATAGGCAGAAGAGCTATGCTGACCTTAAGCGGGTTGATCGAAGGTTTGATCTTGGTGAGAAGGTTTTACTTTGTGTTAAACCTAGAAAGAGTTCTATAACTTTTGGCAAGGCTGCCAAGTTGTCACCTCGATTCGTGGGACCTTTCGAAATTGTCGAAATAATCAATCCTGTAGCTTATCGATTAGCATTACCACTTGCTTTATCTCGCATGCATGATGTTTTCCATATTTCTTTGCTTAAGAAATACGTTTTAGATCTGTCACATGTTTTAAATTAGAATTCCTTGCAGGTCCAAGACCCAGGAATAATCGTGGTTAAACCCACATGAGTGCTGGAAACTCACAAATTACATTTGAGAAATCGTGAAATACAGCAATGTAAGGTCCAGTGGGACCAGTTTAACGAAGAAAGTGCAACTTGGGAAAATATGGAAGAGATGAAAATTGCTTTTCCTTTTCTTTTTTAACAGAATGAAATCTGTTGACAAAACATTTCTTTTATGAACTTCTCTTTTTCAAGTTTATATGAAAGCCAGATGGAGGTAAACATTATTCAGGCTGAATAAAATGTGTTGTGACATTGATTTCTGGAACTATTTAAGTTGGAAATAGTCACATTGTTTTGTGAACTAATAAATTAGTTGACCTGAAGGTTAATCGAATATGTAATCATCGGGATGATGAATCTTTTAGGAGGGAAGCATGTAACACTCTGAACTATTGTTACTTCCTCCTGAGAATTCAAGTGTTGATATGTGATTTCTTTTATAAAAGGATGTGTTCCTTTGATTGTGAAGTCATGCTTGATATGGACTGTATCTTCTTTGTAATTGAAGATCTTTGACTGAGTCGGAATATGATTGGACTCTTTTATTTCTTTCATTTTGCACCTGAGTTTAATCTGACCTCGGAATGAATTGTGGATTTATCCATCTATAAGACCCAGCCTTGGATCAGTGGCATTGATCCAAATGATGCTTTAAGTTTATTTGGGATGAATTAAAATTATAGACCTTACACATGTTGCAAGGTCTGAATGCGTTGAATAAGCTATTCCAGAGTCTAACTCAGGCTGATTATGTTAAATGAATTGGTTCCCGATATCGTAATATCAGGAAGGTCTTGATCGTGGGCTAGGTAATAAATTCAGATACATTTATTCAACTAGCCTATTGGCAGTGCTGGAGTGAATCCTTTTCGTGAATGTATGTCTGTAGGTTCTTATTCTGAACATTTTAAATGTTAGACCTAAACTGGATTTATTAAGGTTAGTAACCTAAAACTAAACTATAACCTATGGGTTAGATTAATGTTAATCTAACCTAGGCCTAAGCTATAAGCTAAATGTTCTAAGTTAGTAACCTAGCGCTAAGGAGGTTAGACTAAGTAGCATCTTAAATCCTAACCTATGCTTCTAACCTAACTAGTGAACAAGGAAGAAAGGGGACCTATGAAGGGGTGTGAGCCATGGGCGGCAGTTTCTATGGCATTAAATGGGATGGATAAGTATGAAGGATAGGGATTTAGTGGAAGTTTCAAACGGCTAGTGAAGCCGACGTGGCAAAGTCGCCAAAGTTAGAAATGGTCTTTGAATTGTTTTTATCCATCGCCAACTATGGCAGTCGGTGGCAATGGAGATTGAGTGGGAATTTTGGAGTTAAGGCGATTAATGAACTCGGTCTTCGAGCTCGGGTTTCTCGGGAAGAAATGCAAAATGGAAAACTGGTAGTTTGTTTGGTTTTTCATGTGCTCTGGTTTTCTCTCTATTTGATCACTGGTTCTTCGCACCAGTCTACTTGGTGTTGCATGGCAAAAATGAGTGTAACTCGCTCTTTTCTCTGTCAAGGAAAGTTTATAAGGCATGGAAATAACAAATTATTGTTGCTGAATCTAATGTGAGAGAAAAGAGAGAGAGAAGAGATACGAGCTCTTTCAGTGGTCTTCTTTGGATTTTTAAGCAACATTACCAGGCATGTTAGGCCCTAACTTTTAAAAATCTTTCTTTGTTTCAAATGATTTCATTAGAACAACTCTGTTCAGATGATTTTTGGGATCAGTTGGTTTTTATGGTAGCTTTGTGTGATTTAGTTGTTGTATCTTCTTAACCGGCTCGATTTTTCGAGTAAACCCTTGATGGGTGTGCATTTTGTTTCGAATGAATGTATTATCTTGTTGTGTTTTTCATTCCATATGGATTTTTTTAGAAATGTTACAAGGAAAATATATGAATTCGGCTCTGTAGGAGTCCATGAATTGTTTTCTTGTCTGATTCAGACTTAAGTCTATACCTCGTTGTTTTCTCTTGTTGAAAGGATTCTGTTGGATTTCTTGAGTGTACATTATAGACGACTTCTCTAAAAGTTTTGTCGTGAGTAATATGTGTTATGATTGTTGAATCTTGTTGGATCTTGCTATAATACTTAAGTTACTTCTGATTGGATAACTTGCTGTGTTTATAGTATTTGAATGCGACTTTGTAGAAGTTGTTCCCCCCCTCTTGTGTTGCAATTATGGGATTTAACCCGTTGATAGTTTGTAATATATTTATTTATATACAAAATGACTCTATGGAGTCCTTGGAATGTTTCGTATATTATGGACTTCTGTAGAAGTCATATATGTGAATACTAGTAGTTTGATTCAGTCAGATTCCTGGAGGGGTAACTGGTAATATGGCTTCTGTTGTCTTGTTATGAATACTTTTGCTTAGCAATGAATTTCTTGGTACATACTCAGTTGGTGTACTTTTTATGTTTCCTCTTCTGCTTAAGCTTAGGGCGAATACTGTTGTTTGGATTCAGTTGAAGTCCTTGATAAGAAACCAATGATTCTGCTTCTGTATAAGCCTGGTTGTGAATAATTATTGTTATTGGCTCTGTTGGAATCCTTAATATATATATATATATATCTTGTATTTTGGCTTCTGTAGAAGTTATTCGTGAATGCCATACGTTTCTACTTCTGAAGGAGTTCAGATGTGAGCATGGTATGTTATTGTTTTGGTTGGAATTCTTGGATTGATATGTATCATGTATCTTTCTACTTCTGTAGAAGTTTATTTGAAGAATACCACATGGGTAAGACTCCTTTTTAATCATGAAGGCGTATTTTATGTTTTCTCTTCTAAATAATCTCAGTTGTGAATACTGTTAGTTTGATTCAGTTGGAATCCTTAATATAAGAATTGGTTGAATTTGGCACTATGGGAGCCCATGATATGTTGTGTGTTGGCTCGATTCTCGATTTTTTTCCTTGTTGTGTTTTAGTAGGGATTAGATTGAGCTATATGATTGATGAGAGTTTCGACTCAGTGGGATTGTTCTTATGTTTGAGCATGATTACATCTTCTGTTAGTATGAATATCTAGTCGTGAGCTTGACTGAACTAAAGAGCTGCTAACTGTACCTCAACAAGCGATGGTATTGGATATTTTCTCGTATGTTGATTTGTATGGAAGGTTATGTGGAGTTTATTTGATAGATTATTCATCACTGCCTTGGCGCGAGAGCTACTGTATTGCTAGTAAGCTACAAGATGTTGTTATATTTCAATTTTAACAAAGCTGCGGTTCTTCTTGTGGTCTCGTCTGACTTATTCGCATGCGTATAAGGTGAATGCTTTACTCTTGAGGAGACGGTATAGTCATGAGCTTGATTTGAAGGGAAACATGAATGACTCGTTTTCTTTCTCTTCTGTTGTAAAGTATTTGTTGATATATATTTTTATCTAACTTTTTGAATTGTTTTAACATACTGATGGAATCATGTATTGTTATGATATTCATTTTACTATGTTGAATGTAATGGTCTGTCTGATGTTTGTTGTCCTTGGGATACAGATGGATAGTTGTTTTAGATGCATTGGTTCTTCTTGGTCACTAACATTTATGATGAAATATCTTGAAGGTATCTAGGACTATTTAGTAACTATAATATGAGTTACGCGTGTATAGTTTTATTGTATTACAAGAGCATAATCTGAAATATGTTTGCATGTTTGGTGAATTGATTTCGTTTAAACAGGTTTTTTAATGAAAAAAATTGGTAGATTGCAATTGTTTTAAGAGTTAGTGCTTATCATGCTCAATTCATCAAACTGACCCGTGTTGACAATTTTTGCAGATGGTTGCCGTAAGTGGTAAAAGCACGCAGATCTGATAGGATGATCAGATTGTTTAATTTGGTTTTATGATGAATTACAGCTTGATTCTCTAAATGTACTACTTGAAGAAAGATGTTCTTTTTCTGTTGAGTATTGTATCAAGTATGCTGAATGCATAAAATGTATTTGATTAGTTTTGAAAGGAATGGAAAGACGTATTTGTTACTTATGTGTTTGCATTCGTATCTTGTTAGGTTGATCTTCTTCAGTTCGAATGATCTTGAGAGCATTATTATTATTGTATAATTTGGAGACTTTTGTGATTATCTAAGTAAGCTTGCAAGATTATGTGACTGAATACTTATGATTGTTTAGTAGTTCTAGTATGTTCTATCTAAAGCTAAATTAGAATTTAGATCACTGTCTTTCTGGAAGCTAGGGTTAAAATAAACCTGAGCAGGAAGCTAAACAAGATGAATAAATTATTACTTCCTAGTCTTGATCTAAGTCAAGACAACGTTTAATTGGATTCTTAATCATTATATCTCGATACTAATAAGTAAGATATAAATTCAGTTATGTGAACAGATATAAACCTAAAAAGGGTTTGGTTGGCAATCTCATGTGAAATTATGGGTTATTGTCCAATTTAGTTGATTTAGAATTATGTATATTCTATGAACTCCTTGATGGGACCTCTAGACTTAATAACTTCTCTTGTGTAATGGGTTTTATTAAGAAAGGTCATTCTAAGGTGAGGAACCCAGAGATTGGGAAAGGCTAACCTTAGGGGAGCGTCTTTTAGTATAATTTTAACTCAACGTGTGTAACACTTATTACAAGTAGATATTTTCGAGGTAGATTTAAAGGTTGACGACACAAGTCAACTGCAAGGTTGTACCTTCAAGAAGATTAGGATCTTCTCGAAGATACAACAATGCAGGTGACCTTTGACGACACCCTTTGCATTAATCGTTAATATTTACACCTTAAACTCAAACAAGTTACTCTAGGAGTGATTAGGAACATGGTCACATTATAAGGCTGCCCTAGGAGACTCGGGGTATCCTGAAACACTGGATTAACTAGGGTTGACCCAGTATGTCAGCATATCCCTAGTCCTCGAGGGCATCCCTATAACGTTGTCATCTCACTAATCCATTCCTGAGTGAATAACTTAGGGCAGAAGAGTCTGACAGAAGTCAGTATAAGACATTCTACATAACATAGGAATGGGGTGAAGGACGTATTCTAGATTGATGAGTATGCCATCAAGGAATACGAGACATAAGCAGTATGTTTCAAATCTTTGGCCAAAGTATCGCAAGCTGCTGATTGCATTGTCCTAAGTCACTTAGTCTAAGGGATGAGATTCTGATGAATAATGGTAACAATTATTTAGATAGGTTCCTTAGACAAAGCATTCTGAATCCCAGAATAGGGAAGAGAACCGCAAGAGTGATGTGTTAAATAAATAAAAAACGCCAACTCTTAATACTCATGAATAGATCGGTAGATTACTGAGTCATGGAATGAATAGATCGAAGGTACTCCGAGTCATTACAGCTACATATGGTTATCTATTATAAGAATGGTTGTTTTGATTTGTGAGTTCTAAATTATGTATTTAGAACTAGGAAGCATTTATCAAAAAAAAAAATTACTTGTTCTAATGTATAAAAAATGAGGATGTTACATAAGTTAGATAACATCCGCTCACAATCTTGCAGGGATGTGGTGTAAGAAGACTCATTCATGAGAAGAGAACTCTGGGCGGTTAATTCCTTTATGGGTAAAGGAATGGAAAGGTTATCATCTTGTCTTGATGGTGGTGAAGTGAGTGCAGATCCCTGCATTAGTGATGAGGCTTGATTCAGAATTTCCTCGATAGAAGCTTTTGGTTGGGAGTCGAAAACTACATGGATTTCATGAACACTCTCCTCAGCTAAGATATCTTGGTTTATGTTACTGTTAGATGAGTGGTTTGGGAATAGTTTGTTGAAGATTTTCAAATTTTGGTTAGCAGGGGCATTAGGATTATCGATGGTTATATCCCCTGCATCAACCATTTCCTGCACTATGTTTTTCAACATCTTGCATTTTTCGTGACTGTGTCCCTTCACGCGGTGGAAGTTACAGAAGTCATTTTCTTTGTACCAAGAAGGTATAGCATGGGTGGAATCAAACCCGGCATGAGGTTTAACAAGAGGCAAGGTGATAGCTCCTGCTTTGAGTAATTTTTCCAAGATCACACCATAAGTTTCTCCCAAGGGAGTGTAATTGATGGGCTCAGCTATATACTTATAGGTGGTTTTTGGTGGGGTACTAGACGGTGTTTGGGATTTGACCATCACCGTGTGTACAGCTCCTTTTGATTTTGAAGCATTCGATGCGTGAGAATTGGTGGTGTTGGGTTTGTTGGTGGAGTCTTTGGTTCAGAAATTGGGGTTTTTGTTGCGCAACCTCAATTTCTCCTCCTCTAAGGCTTGAATATCTAGTTTCTGAACCATAGTAAAGGCCTCATCAAAGGTGAGGAAAGTTTGAATTTGGAGGGTTGGAGAAATGTGCTTAGTGCAGGCCCGTGTAAAGAGTTCGGCTTGAGGTAAGGCATAAGTGAGTTGGTTGATGAGGCCCCGCCATCGTCGAATGAAATCTGCGATAGATTCGTCTTCAAAATTTTCGGATGCCATAGAGGTCGGTGATGGATACTTTCGTGGCAATATTAATGGAGAAATGATCCATGAAAGATTGGGCTAATTGGTTAAAAGAGAAGATTGAGTGCTGGGTTAAAGCACTATACCACTCCAAGGGAGGTCCTGATAAGGACATGGGAAAGGTGCGGAGTAGTAAGGCATCGTCATGAGCAATCAGATAGCAGGCATGTCTAAATGATCACAAGTGTTGTTGAGGATCCTCCTTACTATTAAAACAAGTAAATTTTGGTAATTACCATTGAGGAGGATATGAATGAAGGGGGACAGAAGGATGAATAGGCTCTCGGCAAACTTGCTCGTATGTGAGGGTAATACGGCTTCCTGAAACAGAAGCCTCCAAATTTTGCATCTTGTCCATCATTTGTTTGATTAAATCAGTGGTTGGGTAAGATGATGGTGCGGTTGTTATAAATGGTGGAGGATTAGGCCAAGAGCCACTACTAGACAATGGTGGGGTTAAATGTTGATAAGGTATTGATGACGAATATGTTGAGGTGACCAAATAGGGATGTCCTATATAAGATGTTGAAGCCACCGGATAAGTTTATGGAAATGAAAAGGTGGGCGGAGCTTGAGAAGGAAAGCTCGTGTGGATAGGTGGCAGAGAGCAAGTTATGAAAGGGGCAGTCTGCAAGAGAGATGAGGTAGGAGCAGTCGGCGGTAATGATATGTGGGGCCCCAAATTAACCAAAGGAAAGCCAATCTGTGCCATATGAACCCCCGAAGCCACTGAGTTGGGAGACAGAGCTAAGGATGAAGAAGGTAAGGCAGAGTTATTAGGTGGGGAAGGAGCTAAGTGAGCAGCTATACTAATGGGCATACCAATGAGAAGCTGACTGTCAGGTGTACAGTCAGGGGTATGAGACAAATAATACTGTATGGCACTAGGATTAGCATCCAAAAATTTGGAAAATTCCTTATCTCCTACAGGGATCTTGGGAACATCACTGGTGTCCGTAGGATTCCCCATAGGATGTGAAGGGGGTGATTCAGGCAAAGGCACATGGAATAGGCATGTGAAACCATGGCTGCAGCTTGTTTCCGAGTGATAACAACCATGGACAAGAGAACACAAAAGGGATTCAATCTATCAGGAACAGAAACAACAAAAAAATGTTGGAATTGGTAGGTTGCTGGTTTGTCGGGAACTGTGAAAGACAGTAACCGATGTCGGTCTGATAATCGATGTCAGCCGGACTATAGCCAGCGTCGGTCAGTTAACTGATGTCGGTAGAATAGGACCGGTGTCGGTCACTGTGAAAGCAAAGAGAAGATGTAAGAAGCTGCTGATTTGGGGTTAACAATGCTTAGTATACCCACCAAACTGTTCTGAAGTGATCACTGATACAGGGTATGACAGAGAAACATAACTAAAAAAACAAGCAAGATGCACAAGCAAATTAAGAGACTAACCCTAGGATTAGTTTTAATTATTGTGGGCTTATGCCTTAGATGCAAGATGATGTCAATCCTAAACAAAAGACCTAAGGGAGATGTCAAGTTTGTTTTGGCTTATAAGGTTACCTCAATCGGGCGGAGGAATACCGCGGAAAAAGGGGGGATGTTTGAGCTGTTGTGTTGATTATGATGTGATTTGGTATGTGTTGTGTAGTGAAAGTAAGATTAATTTCTTGTCAATACCATGGATATCACCCCCAAGTGTACGACCTGTTACTTAATCTACGTTCACTAGAATTAAAAACAACAAGCAAGAATGTGATGCATGCGTTTTAAACCCAAATTGAAAATGATATTCGATGAAGCAAAGAATATGAATTTCACTAATGCAAAGATGAGGAAGAAAGACAAATTAATTTACCAAAATGACAAAATATCTTGTGAATATTTACAAGAAGAAAATAGCAAGTATGCTCCTTATATGAAAGCAAGCAAGAATGAAAGAAACCCGAGAAAGGGTCCCACCGGGCTGTGCCAAAATGTTTCGCGTAGAATGTTTCCGTTCTTAGAATAAAGTTGCTTCTATCTTTTCATTCTCTTGAGAAACAGATAAGGGTTAGGGCTAGGAGGAATACTTGTTGAGAGTTGGGAGGGTGTGCGCGTATCGTAGAGAGAGATCAGATCGATAGCAAAGAACTCCTTTTTGTCTGGAAAGGACTACCTGTGAATAAGAATGCAAGACCACCAGATTATAGTTAGACAATAAATGAGGGAACTGCCTTGGGCCCAAGAAATATTAGACTTCCTTTCAAAGGTGGTCAGTTCCCCCTTCAATACAAATTAACACAAATGATAACAAAGAAGTTATTGCGAAATTATGATTTAGTTACCTTGTTAAAAAGAAATAGAGGAAAGGCTGGTTTTGGTTTGAGTCACAGTGACCGATGCCGGTCACTGTATAACTGACTGCGGTTATAACACCAGGTACCGGTTGCCGATAACCGATATCGGTAGGGGCAGTGATTTAGGGGCTTTTAATGAAGGTTGGCTGTAAGGCGGTTATGGTGTTTATAAGGTTGGTAAATGATCAAGGGTAGGCAATAGGGTGATGGAGAAGACTCAGAGAGTGTGGGAGCTGTTCTTGGGGCAATGCAAGGGTAGAGGAATGAAAGTTAGATGTAGGGTGCTATCGGGTAGTAGATCTAGGAGTGAGCTTATAATTACTATGAATCAGAAGTTCAAGAAATGGTATTTAAAAACATACAAGACACTACTTACTAGTTCCTGATGAAGGTACAACTCCAAGGACTGTGATGACGAAGACAAGGCTCAGGTGGGATGATCCAACAATCAAAAGTGAGCTTATCTTCTCTCCCAATGCTTGGATGAGTGTCGTTGTGCTCTGGTTACTTAGTTGTAGTCTTGGGCTCGATGTCCTTCTCTGGAAACTCTTCTCTTTCCTTCACTTGTCTCTGTCCTGTAAAGTGAATTTTAGATCTTTCAAATGAATTCCGATCCCTTGTTTTTGGTTGGGGAAGGTCATTTACAGGGAACCGATGGTAGTTACGTAACCGACCGGCGGTTGAGTAGGAACCGATGTCGGTTAAGTCAAAGTGGGCTATTTTTAGTAAAATAACCAACTTTCCCTCCTTTTCTCCTGAGGGATTAGTTGTGGGCTTGGTCAAGTCATTATTAGGTTGGTTTTGGTGCGGGTGAGGAGTAATTAGTCATGGGTGTGGATGTAGACCAAGTTATAGCTCTTAATTAGGTTAGTTTAGGGTTAGGGCTAGGTCATGATGAGGTGGCGAAATGAGGTGGCAGGTTTGGAGATGTGGATTTATTAATTATAAGGTAATTAATAAATAATTGTGTAAGGTTTAGGTGGTGAGGTTAGGTTGCGAATATGAGATGCGGGGCACAGGGTGTCGTAAGACACAAATTTGGTGTCTACAAGGAGAATGTTATTCCTCTACTAGGGGCATGGTTGAGAGAAAAGGTGCCATGCGCCAAGGAAGAGCACAAAAGGTAGATCCTACATGCAAACCTCCCACCTCATAGCCTTGATTATGACAAAGAGATTACCTTCAATGCAGTTGTGGATGGATGGTTGCTTAGCAACATCCTCATTGACACAGGCATGGAGGTTAATGTTCTCACTGTAGATGCCTGACATCAAATGGGAAGACCTACATTAGGTGTTGTATATGATAAGACAAAGGAAATTCCTATAGGTGTGTTGAAGGATGCGACCATTACCATTCAGGGGACTAAGTTCACTAGGGATTTTGAAGTCTTGGCTCTTGCCGAGGTAGATAATTTCCCAACTTTACTTGGGTGCCCGTTGTGCTATAAGAATAATGTAGATCTCTCGATTTAACAAGGGGTACATAAGTATTTGAAAACAAGGAGGAGAGGGTGATTATACCACTTGCTGATGGAAAGTACACACCCTATACTGAACCCCTTGGGGAGGAGGTCCTTGATAGAATATATGTGCACTCCATAAGTGATCCAGAGACCATCCATCCTACAAGAAGGAATCATCCAGTTTGATGATGCTCAATCTGTCAGTGATACTACCAGTATGGCATGTGATAATTGGGTGCATGGGACTTAGGAATTGATTGGGATGACATCTGAAAGGATCGGTAACTAGGGTAACCATGGCACGTACAGTTTGACGCCTGGGAGGAAAGGCAATAACCAAGTATTCTGGGGATGCATACCCTGAGGTATTTTTGAGGGAAATGGAAGCTCAATGGAGGGAGGATGAGTGACGAGGTATGATAGGTTATGTTTTGATAGGCACAACAGTGTGGCGGTGGGCCGCACATAGCAAAAACTTGTTGGAGTGGCGTGAAGTTAGAATTGCGCTCACTGTTTGATTCTCGAAGAGCAACATACCCACCACTATTAAGGATTACAATGGCAATGGACCCGCCTCTTCCCACATCCAGGCATGTGAGAGGGTCTGGGGAGAAGGCGTGGAAGCGTTACCACCCTCCCTTTAGGTGCATAAGCTATATTTGACACTACAAGGTTGTGCACGCGCTTGGTACATCCATTTTGAAACTCACCACCAAATGGAAAATTGGTAGGAATTAGCAGCTAAACTGGTTCACACATTCGAGTACCGAAGTACCATGCAACTGGTTGATGAGGCGTTGCAGACTATCCAAGTGCCTTACTCTGGGGGATTGTGCCATGGCAGAAGATAGATTAGTAAACTTACTTGGTGGACCTAGCTTGGAAGCACGGTTTGAAGAGGAGGAACCGGAAGACATATAATTCGAGTGCGCATGTGCTGGAAAAGGAGAAAGGAAAGATGGTATATGTTATTGATGGAGAGGAGATGGAGAGCCTAAATGTTGACCATTTGGTTGGAGACGTGTGATGTAGTTGACAGTGCAGATGCACGTGCGTGCGTTTGTATCACGAACCACTCAAAACCAAGAAAGTTAACATCGGCTCGGAGAAGGAGCCCAAGGAAGCTATCATTAGGGACTACTAGTCAGACAAGGAAGTATCAAAGATCATCAATATCTTACACGAATTCAAGGATTTATTCCCACGTGCAGATACCGTGAGTTGAAAGGCGTCCACCATTCATTGGGGGAAATGAGGATAAAGTTGAAAGAGTGCTGTGCACTCGGTCAGGAAGAGTGCCTTACAGGATGAATCCTAACATGCGCGTAAGGGCCCTAAAGATAGAGCTAGACAAAATGATAACATCCAGTATCTATTGAGGCTGTGGAGGAATTAGAATGGATAAGTCCAATGGTGATCAACATAAAGAAGGATGGGTGAATTAGGGTATGTGTGGATTACAGGGAATTGAATGTTGTTTGTATCATAGATCCTTTTCCCACCCCCTTCACTGAAGAGATTTTGGAAGGAGTTACTGGGCGTGAGGTCTATTCCTTTAGGGATGGATTCTTGGGATATCACCAAGTAAGGATTTCCAAGGAAGACCAAAAAAAGACAAATTTCACCATCTAGTGGGGAAGCTTTGCAAACACGGTCATGCCCTTTTGATTGAGGAATGCACCCACTATATTTTCGCGCATAGTGGTACAAGCATTTTAGGACTTCATCCACAAGTTCCTTCAAGTATATTTGGATGATTGGATAGTCTATGGGTTAGTCAGGGAACATTATGATAACTTGAGATTGATGTTTGAAAGATGTTGGTAGTTGAGGATTTCCCTCAACATCAAGAAATGTGTCTTTATAACTCCTTTTAGAACGTTATTGGGGCATATCATATGCAAAGAGGGCTTACTAGTGGATCCCGTGAAATTTATAGTTATTGTGGGGTTAGGGGAGCTGTCATCACCAATCCGGCACTATGATAATTCTTCACCAGGAACTCCTCGTGCTATGATTATTTACTAATGCACATCCTTTAGTTTTGTGGATGTAATCTGGAAACAAAACAATAGACATAACACAAGAATACCATCGACTATGATTAGATGGAATGATGACAAATCTGAAATATCAAAGTAAATTATAATATTAACATGAAATTGTTACAATCTCACCCATGAGGTACTTCAAGTGTTATTGACTTCACTTGCCTTTCACCAAGACTATGGGAGAAACTTTACAATTACACCTCTTAATGGCTTCTTCAACACACCTTTAAACTGATGGCTTCCTTCGCACACTTCCTACAATATTTCTCACTACTTCCTTGTATGCTAAATGAGGGGGGTGGCCTCTTTATTTATAGAACTTCCAAGCTTATCCATCTTATCTCTAAGATAGGATAAGAAATCCACTCTGACGAATCATATTCCATACCTTAACTCTTATCTGTACATGTAAGCTTATCTTTTAAGATAAGATAAACCCTATCATTTTACATGGGTTCCACATTTTTAGTCTTTTTACAAATAAAATACACAAAATATTTATGACCTCACTCCTTGTCCTATTACCAATATAATATTTCTAATTCCTAATCACGTAGACCCTACTTCTCTAATTACCCAAACTTTGACATTTTAACATTACCGGACCACTTACGACAAATATTTACTTTTTACAACATTCCTATTGTACTTTGATTGTTACCATACTCCACATTATTGGCGGCACGGTACTGATGACGCCGTTATCTTCTATCAGATGCTACTACTAATTATACTTAACAACATCTTATTCCTAATACATACATTAATGAAATAGAAATTACGGAGGAAAATTTTAGTGTCGACAGAGCCCACCAGCCAAAGCACCATGTGCATATTTCTTAGACACACTGGGTACTATAGAAATTTCATCAAGGGATACGTCAGGATCGCTGCGCCTTTAGAAATATTGCTCAAACATAAGAGTGCCTTTTAGTGGGGAGAAGCATAGAAGAGGGCATTTGACACTCTAAAAGAAAGACTTATCACCGCACTTATTCTACGATTCCATCATGGGATAAACCTTTCCATGTCCACGTGGATGCCTTTGGTATAACAATGGGAGCTGTTCTTGCTCAACCAGAAGAGGGGATTGTTGATCATCCCTTGTGTTTTGTAAGTAGAAATTTGACACCAGCAGAACAAAATTATACAATGACCGAGCGCGAGGTATTATCAATGATCTACGTGCTCCACAAATTTAGACAATATATGCTGGTGACTCCCTTCATATTCTATACTAACCATATGCCTTCAAGTATCTAGTAAACATAGCAGTGCTGCAAGGGCGCATATGCCATTGGGTACTTTTATTTCAAGAATTTGAATTCAAAGTGGTGGTAAAATTGGGAAAGAACAATTGTGGGCCGGATCATTTATCAAGGATTGATTCGGGAGAGGACGCAAAAACTATCGAGGAAACCATGCCAGACGTGCAACTATTTAGGTTACAGTGCACACCCTCAGAGTTAGAAGACATTGCTAATTTTCTCAAGGAAGGTATGGTGCCCGAAGGGATGAATGCATTGGAAAGGAAAAGGTTAGACATACGCGCTACGCCCTTCATGTTGATCAATGGGGATTTATATAAAATGGGCCATGATGAGGTTTTGCACCGGTGTTTATTAGAACATGAACACATGACCATAATAGAAGAAGCCCATGGTGGGATTGTTGGGGCACACTATATGGGGAATGCACCGTGTGTAAGATCTTAGTCGTCAGACTATGGTGGGAGATGATTCACTAGGATTGCATTGAGTTTTGCAAGGCATGTGATCACTGCCAGTTCCTTGGAAAACTTGGAAGAAGGGATGAAATGCCCTTGCGCCCCATTGCTAGTGCGGAACCTTCTGAGAAATGGGTAATAGAATTTTTTAGACCAATCTCACCAACTGCGTGAAGGACTAACTCGCGGTATATTAGTACCTGTACTGATTATCTGACAAGGTGGGCAAAGGCCGCACCCACTAAGGATTGCACCGCAGCCACGACTGCTAGATTTTTGTGGGAAAACATTATCAACAGGTGTGGGTGCCCATTAAGTTTAAAAAGTGATAGGGGCACTCACTTCTTAAATGAAACCATCAGGATTCTATTGGTAGAATTCATGGTAGCCCATCACAAGACTACTCCTTATCATCCTCAGGAAAATGGGACTACAGAGGTATTCAACAAAATCCTTAGTCACACACTGACTAAGATATGTGATGTGGGTAGGTAGGATTGGGATGACAAGGTATCAGCAGTTCTTTGGGCATACAAAACAAAGTATAAAAGATTGAACAAGTCCACACCATTTCAATTGGTGTTTGGCACGGAAGTAGTTTTTCCGGTCGAATTCATGCTACCATCTCTGCGTATAGCACACGCAGGAGGGTTGGATGAAGAGAAAGTGCTAGAAGAAAGAATAGATGAATTGATAAAGTTAGATGAAAAGTGCTCACTAGAAAGATGGAGCCAAACAACTGAGAAGGCAAAGCAAAATGCATGACATGACCACCATATTAAGAACAAATAGTTTGAGGTTGGCCAGATGGTATTGCTATATGATTCAAAATTTCTATGCCATCTTAGAAAGTTGAAGGTGCATTGGTTGGGTCCTTATGTAATTTCATACATCCTTGATTCAGGCGCATGCCAGTTACAAGGACTAGATGGAAAAAAATTACCTAGACACTTCAATGGGAGTAGGCTGAAGCCCTATTATAAATAATGCTTCTTGGTGTTTGTAAAAGAGGTAGTTTTTCCAATTAGTTTAGAATTTATTTTTATGCTTTTCCTTTCTTGTATTTCCCTTTCGCATTGTTTCTTTGTTTTACACCTTGGGCGCCGGTAACCTTATTACTTTTTGACTTATGAATGCGCAGAGGACCATGCATCGTTTTAGTGTGGGGTGAGATGATAAAGAGAAACTTGGAGTTATTTTGCTAGGAAGATTTGGGTCGGTGGCAAAATAAGGTTACATTGGAAATCCACGTACAAGGAGAAAAATCACAAAAACACGAGGTAGGCAAAAGCAAGAATCATGAGGATGGAAGAAGTGCCTTTGGAACGTCGGTAACACATGCGCAAGAGTCTTCTGTCAAGATGGATTGTTTGTGCACCAGAAGGGTGGAAAATTTCTCACGCAAGGATTTACCGGGGGTGTGAAAAATTTTTTGTGCAAGAATTGGGCGAGGGTAAAAAACTTTTCGTGCAAGGATTGGGTGCGAGTGGAAAAGTTTTTGCGTAAGGATTGGGCACATAAGGAGAAGCACTAAAGTCAGGTGTTGTTTGAGAACACCACATTAAAAATTATCATACGGTGATAGGTAGCCTAGCCTTAAATGCGTAAAAGCGGGAAAATCTATAAATACAAGACTGGACAGTTCAGTATTTTACTTTACGAACATAAGAAGAGTGATTTTCTTTCAAGAGATAGGGTTTCAAGAATTTATTTGTGTGAAGGAAAATCCCAAAAACTTAAGTGCAATCAGTCCATTAGATCTACAAACTGGAGTGCAGAAGTGATTCACGGGTGTGAGGAATGTTGTGAAGAAGCACCGTGATCGAAGGAGAAAAGTATCAGATATTAGGGTTTGTGTTCTACGGCACGGGGCATGCACGAGGAAAACAGTTCAAACAAAATCGCAAGATAACCTAGGAATGAAAGCAAAGGATGCAATGATGGCCACAAAACCAGTAGGTAAACCTATAGAAACAATCCAAGAAGGGAAAGGGTAAAGGAAAAAGGAAAGAATAAACAAGAGGAAATACCCTTGGATACAAATGAAGGAATGACACTCGGAGATGCAATACCCGGATGGGGTTTTGCTAGGGCAAGAGTGGGAGTCCCACATAAGACAGATGACTGTGATCGACTAGAATCACCGGTCAAGTACAATCACGAAGGAAATGGTGCTGGAGCTGATGCGCCCCACAAATAAATGAACACCTAATGGGATTGCCAATCTATAGCGACGTGGTCAAGGTGAAAATGGAGAAGGTAGGAGCTTCTCCAAATTTTTGAGTTGCCAGTATTTTGAGGAAGCTTGAGTGCTTGTACCAATGGTTGATGACGTGCATGTACATGAAGACTTCTTCTGCTTCATGCAGGGCGCAAAATGCACATAACTCCCCAACTAATTTCACACTTTCACAGGCCTAAGATTGTAAAGGGGACATGCACTCATAGATGACCTCCTAGGACGAGGAGGTAATCAGAGAAACCATAACATCCCAAGAATATGAAAAAGGGATCAAGGTACTACGACATCTTGGATATTAGCGATCTGGTGATGAAGATGGCTACACACCTTGTCTCCAAGATGAATGGACAAGAGAGGTGGACCCAGGTGAGCAAGCCCTGGCTGAAAGTCTACAAGAAGGTCGTGAAAGGCACCGTATACAACATATCCCAATACATAGCAGATGAAATCATAAGTAGTGTGGAGAAGGGAGGAAAGATCCTATTTAGAAAGATTTTTTTGACAATTGTGTTCTCATAGAAGTTAGGGTGCATGATGCATCTGAAAAGTTCGTGTGGGAGTACCCTGACTGAAGATCCCTTCGCCTACGGAGAAATGTTCCAGAAATACACATGTGAATAAATGATAGTGGTGCACAAGGCACGCTTGGATAAATGGTATACGTGCCTCAGGAACGCATTCAGGGCTGAATGGTGGATCCTAGAATAACTTCCCAAAGAAACTGAAGGAGAAGAAGAGTTTGCAATATACCAGCACTTTTACATTGGTAGATTCATCTTGGTGGATAGCAGTTGCAGTCCCTGGTGCGAACTCCCCTTCTCATTTACTACCCAATTTTTCCAAGAAAGAGTAAACAAATATAAGGAATCAAAGAAATTAAATCTGGAGTTATCCACCCTTGACAGTGAACAAAGGGAAATGAGAAAGAAGCTGGTCTACCTAGGAAAGCACACATACATTGAAAGATACGTATCACAAGATCTGCACATTATAAGGCCCATGACCTTACCTATTGCTAAGAGTGATGTTGTCAGGATCTACCTGCACATAATTCTGAAGTTTGAAAATGGCGCGTACATGGAGAATGAAATATCCATCCCGGATGACCCTATGGGAAGAAAGAATCCAACACCAAAGTGCAAGGAGAGGGAAGAAGAGGAAGAACAGAGGGTGATGGGGGAGCAGGATGTAGCTACCGTAGGGCCAAGCATCTATGTTCGGAAGAATAAGAGGACGGTAGTTAGGGAGAAGACCCTAGAACCAGTAAAGCCACCATCTCTTGAGGATCCCTCAGATTAAGAGAATACCACATCTCCCAAGCTGGAGTCTTCAGTGGAAGAAGAAGAAGAAAAGGTAGAGAAGACCAAAGGCACAAGCACCTTTTTAGGCAAGAAGAATGTTGGCGAAGGAGAAGATCTATAGGTGACCCAAGGGAGGATAATTATAGATGACTCAGGGGAGGGAGGTGAGGAAGACCTTGATGCATTCATCTTTTCATGGAGGAAGAGCACCTAGGGGGAGGAGGAGGACTCGCAGAGTGAAGAAAGGAGCAAAGGGGCAAGCACCAAGGAGCAAGAAATGCCCAAGCTCACCCAGGAGGAGATAGATGAAAAAGTGACAAGGGAGGTAGAAAAGATGATTGATGCCTTAGTCGATGAGGAGTTGGGGCATAGTGTGGAGCTCGTTCCAGGTGAGTTCAAGAAAGAACAAAGGGAGAAGAGTGGAAGTAGCACAAAAGGCCCAACTCTTTCAGTGACTATTCCAAAGGGTGTGCGCATGGGAAGTAAACATGTGGAGGAAGGAACATTGGTGATGGGGTATGCTAATGACCCTAACAAAATTTTGCACGCATGCTTCTAGAGTACCATGCCCACTAAGGAGCTCACCGCCATGGAGTCCTTCAATCCTGAGGGTGGATACCCGTAAACGAGGAAAATTATATCATGGGCGTTTGACTCCCACATTGATGAGCCCAAATTCAAAGTTAACCAAGAGGTAATACTGGAGCTCTCCGAGACAAAGGGGCCAACCCCCTAATAAATGCACAACACTTGTCGGATGAGCAAGTGTGTAATGTGCTCAACAAGGTCTTCATGGAGATAGAGGCAAGGCTCTTCTGCAGAAATGAAAAGATTAAATCCTTGGAGGACTTATTGGAAAAGAGGAAGTAGTTAAGCTGATAAAGGAACTCATCCTTGAAAATATGATCAGTGCTCAACTACAACGGGAGTTACAGGAGGAGAAAGCTAAAGTGTATGAAGTCTCCAAGAAGATGGAGCTCATATCCTAGGCTATTATCACGAAGCACCTAGACCTTAAACCTCCCACGCAAAAGTATGGTTCCTCCCTGGAATGCCTTGAGGACTTGACTCAGATCCTCACCATGGAAAGGTAGCCTTTGGCCTTGGATTCAATAAAGGATATAGCTATGTGATTGGATAATGAGGATAAGATGAAGGTAATAGCGTTCATAGCTGAATACAATAAGGTCCTAGCTAATGTAAGAGTAGCTTCACAAACCGCAGGGGTCACCTACGACCACTGCATGGATCAGGACAAGGTGATAGGCATGCTACTTGCAGACAACGAGGCTAAGCTAAAAGACTTGAGGGAGAAGAACAAAGGAAATAGAGTAGAACAAGAAAATATTTTAGCCGAGGTAGAAAGAAGATCTGAATCTATTGAGGCCCTTTGGGTCTCAATCAAAACATGGCTTACAAAACTCTACAAGACCATTACAAGGAAGATGGATGCCTTGGAGGATCTTGTGAAGGAACTGGAAACTGTGGTGGAGACCATCACCAAAAAGGGGGAAGGGTTAACCTTCGATGAGGTGAGCACATTGGTCAGAAACCTTTGCAAAAGGGCATAGGATGAGGTTAGTGCGTGGGATATGCTGGAGGCCGACCTATGGCATAATTTTCCCCTTCTGCTTCTTTAGGAAATTTCTCCTTCAATTCTTTCTCTTGCTCTCCCCACATTCTTTATTCTTTCCCTCCATTCTTTTCCAAGGCAAGGCCTTGCATTTTTGTATTGCATTCTTTGAAAAGGTTCCCAAGGATAGAGAACAGGTGAAGTGTGGGGTAATGTTGGGCCCCTGATATAGCTTCCAAATCTTAAAGACGCGTAGTCACACATGGCCGGAGGAAGCGCGCAAGTGAAGGCACACAAGGAAAAACTCAAAAGGATTTTTGGAGAACCAAGGACGTGCCTGCCACGTGAATCACAATTCGGGACTTAGCCATTTTCGGCCTTTTGGGTAGGACACATGAAGAACGTGTTCCATTTAGATAAGGTTCCAGCCTGGTGACAGGGTGTCCTGGAAGGAATATACCTTGCACTAGGAAGATCCAAAAAGTTAATCATGACATGGAGAGGCATGCACTTGGATCGACCCACACCTTGACACTTGGGGCAAAATCTGAGGTTGCAGAAGAGTTTGTTAGAGCTCAGATGCCTATTTATATGCGCGCCCTTGGTAAAGAACAGAGACACAAGTGAGGTAGTGAAGCTTTGTAGAATTACTGTGAGAGTTATGGGATAATGGGTAGATGATTCTAGGAAGGATGTAATGGGGAAATGGGGAATGCAAATTTTATTTTGTAAGCATACATGTATGGATCTAGATATGGTGTATGACTGTGGTCTACCTCTCTATGATGTTTTGGAGTAATACTACGAATGAATGTGATAAGGTTACCATTATATTTATACTAAGATCTCCTTCTATATTATCTGCATGTTTTTACTCTGCTTTTGATCTTGTATAATCATGGACCTTACTTGAATGATTAAGTATATTTATGGATTTACAACTTCTTAGTTCTATTCATTTTATTACACGCTTTGTTTCTGTTATGAGTGAAGGGGTGTAGAAGCCGTCCCGAGATCTATAGCTTCTTCATATTTGTTAAATCAATAAGTCAGAATCCTGAATTATGCCTTCCATTGAACTCACATAAAAGAGAGACTTGGCTCCCTCTCGCGCACCTCGGGTGAGTGCCTAGTGCCCACTGGGTGATAGGCCGATGCACATGAAGTTCCCTTGTTCTTTCTGGGGTGCAAAAATGACTACAGACTGCAACTTACCTTGCAGGATATGGAGTTGCCTAAGGTTAGTGGGTGGAGGAATTTTAAGAATGGCCTTGACTTTAGTAGGTTCAACTTTTATACCATGTAAGGAAATGATAAATCCCAGGAGCTTTCCTTAGAGAACCGCAAAGACACACTTCTTTGGCTGAAGGTGAATGCAATATTTAATAAGGCAGTCAAAGATGGTTTTGAGGAAGTGTTGGTGCCATTTTTGAGCTTGCAACATGTTGCCCTAAAATTTTCAAATCTATATCTATTCAAAAAAAAGAAAAACATTTTAACCTTTCAATTGATGCTATGAAATTCTTCACCTCCAACTGAATGCTTTAAAAATGCTCACAAACTTGTTGTTTTTCCCTAATTTGAAAGAATAATCCAAGTTTTCCCTTTTTGTGCCCTAGTTTTTCCAATTTTGCGGGCTATGTCATTTTTCCCTTTTCCAGATCATGGAAAAATTTGAAATTGATCAAATCATACTTGTTTGTAAATTTAAAATCCATATCCCAAGGTCGAAAATGTTTGGAAATCATGCTTCAGTTGATTTAGAATCAAAAAATATGCCATCCTTGGTGAAAAAATTGAATTCTAGGGCATCCCTAGAATTTTTTACGTTTTGACGGTCAGACGGGTGTCATTTTCCCATCAAATTCATCCTCAGAAGGTATTGGAAATGTGATGGCTTCTAATTGGCTGAGGAAAGGCGGGGAAGTGTTGTAACTTTTCATTTTTTACCTTTTCAAACAATGGGGCATTTTCAGGCCCAGGGACCCATTTTTTCCAAATTTTCCTACGTGTCATGTTCTGATTGGCAGGTAGGATGGCGGGTGGTCAGATTCCCTTAAGGTTTTTAGAACTTATTTTGCAAAAAATTTAAAGTCAAAAATTGGTCCGAAGCCCCACAGCTAATCCGGAGTGGACATCTGTCCTCCAAAAGCCAAAAAGGGAGGAGCGGGCCCATGGGGCACTTAGAGTTTTTTATCTCTAATTCTCTAAAGTTTCAAAATAAGTTTTAGCCCTGCTCCAATCATAGGAGGACACGTGCCAACACGGCAGTGCACAAAGCGGGCCGGTGGGCCGACGGAGGTAAAAGGGATTTTTTTCCCTTTTTCGCAAAAGAGTTCATAATGAAAATTTTTAGCATGCCCCTATGATGAATCACAGGTGGACACATGTCCATGAAGGGTTAGAGGGAAGTGTGGGCTGCATGGATGGAAATGGGGATTTTTTCCTTTTTTGGAAAAAGGAGTTAAAATCAAAATTTTAAGTGCTGGCCCGCTAGCAAATCATCGAGTGACACGTTAAGCTAAATCGGGTGCCCACATGGAGAAAAAGTCAAAATTTTCGAGTTGGGAAGAGCAGGCAGAGGATAGAGTGGGTTGATCAGGATTTTAGCGATGGAGAAATTTTTTTTTCCAATTTTAAAAGAAGGCTTAAAATCAAAATTTGGAATGTTAGCCCGCAACGAATCACAAGGTGACACATGGCGAGGGAGAAATTAGGTGTGCGGGCCCGCAGGGCAAAAATTGAAAATTTTCCCAATTTCAAAAAAAGGTCATAATGCGTAGAATTGAAGCACGATTTCAGTAGGACCCACCATATGCCACATGTCAACTCAAAAATTCATGGGCGGAGTGGTGGAGAAAAAGTCAAAAAATTCCATTTTTCAAAAAAATGTGGAAAAGTCAAAAATGATCCCAATTTCGGTCCCAATTGTTTTTTGATATCATGGAGGTCCCAGTTTATTTCTAAGGATAAAGATGGATAAGATCGACGGTTGTTATGCATCCATTTGTTTTTACCACGATGTGACCTCCACGAAGCTTGGAATCATGATTTTTGCATCAAAATTCATCAAATTTATAGTGATTTTGTGTCGTCTTGGCCTTCCAGGATCATTGACATCACTTTCATGGCTTAATTCTTTGATTTGAGATTATTTTGAATTAATTTTTTCCCTCATCCTAAGAAAAAAAGTGAAATGACAAAATAAAAAGTTGCAGAGGTAATTTGAAAAGGTAAAAAGATGAAAATGATGAGTAAAAGGTGTTTGCATGCCTCAATGATGAAAAACATGCCTTCAAGATGGATAATGATCTAGATATTTGTAATGATTTAATCTTTTTGGGCACACCTGGTGGCCTGTGAGTGTTTTTCTATTTGATATCATTTTCACTGAATCATGAAGAATTGTTGTAACAGAATTGATCCCATGGAATATTCTTTTCTTGGGAAAGAAGGATCAAATGTGGAAAGAGATATATAATGCATGTTTTGAGACATGCGAGGAGTCGGGAAAAATTGAAAATCATGAGAAAATTTTGAGAAAAATATCATTTTTCTAAAAAACCCTCCAAAGAACCAGGATAAATTCTTCTATGTTGGATCTTCATATATATGAGATGGTTACAAGTGTATAGCCATCACACAGCTCTGAGATTGTTCATGAAACTCTCCCCTGCTGATGAATCTAATAATATTTTGAGTTAATCTATGTTTTTCTAGGTAATATGGTGTCTGTTATCATTTTTAAATACCTTACAAATAGTTTTCATTGTTCTTGTTGCAATATTGCATTGAAAGTCTTTAGAAATCACACAGAATCTCCATTTCTTGTTGATAGTTTAGTGGCATTTGCAATCTCATGTTCAGAAGAGCCTTCATCTGATAAAGAGATAAACAAATTTAAAATCACTTTACCTTCCTTGACTACAAAGATTTCTTGTAAGCCTTTGTGGGTACCTTAGGCATGGTTTGATCAAGGATTTTTGTGTTTAATTGAGTTCTTTACTTCAAGATTTTGTGGTGAATTCTCAAAGATTGTTTGAAGAGTGCAACCTAGGCTTCCATTTATGACTCTTCTGGCTGAAAGAATATCATGATTATTTGAAGCATTTTATCTGATAGTTGTTCAAGTATTGTAGAGGTTGTCAAAGAGATGATATATCCCATTTTGTCTCATCAATACCCCACAAAAAAAATCATTCTAAACAACCCATCCTACCCATACTACCCCTGCATCTGCATTTTGTGTCAAGAAAAGAATACAATCCATTTACAAAAATGCACAAAGCAAATCATGGATCATACCATGTCTCTCAGTAACCTCTTGCCTTGTCATTGAAAGCATATCTCCATGATTTGAGTAGTGACGGCACTGTTGAAAGTTTGAATATTTGGAGTGATTGATCATATTTTCCCAAGGCCATTTCCATACTATTTGTATAGTATTGAGGGATATCTACATCTCCTTCACCAAACAAAGGGTTACAATCTAGGTTCTCTTACCTTGGTTGAAAGGCACAACCTAAAATAGTGAGGGTCAGATAAAAATCCTTTCAAAGTGTTATCCATCTCTCCACAAATCTGAGTTCTAGTTAGATCACATCCAATGCTACAAAATGACACTCATCATGATCTATCTGACTTGAAGCTTCATGCCATATATCTGATGCTGCTCAGACTGAAAAGGAGAACAAATTTGGGTACCAACACCTTTTGGCACCGTTTCCGGGGAACTTCTTTGAATTTATTGGTGTTTTTGGAGTGTTTGAAGAGTTTGAGCATTTGTGTATTCAAGTATTTGAGCTACTACATTGTTAAAATATCATTCTATGCTTCAGATCTGCAAGTTTTAAACAAGAGTTTCAAGTTTTGTCTTCCTTTTTTCCATTTCCTAGTAGTTCATACACTTTGGGTGCATTTTGATTGATTGATTTAAGAAGAAGAAGGTCTGATTTATAAGGATTTACAAATTTTTCAGTGCTAGCAAACATTTGACAGATTATTTTAGTGCATTTGCACAACTAGGGTGAAAATCCTTAGTGGCGACTCCATGTTGTTCTAATATTGATAAATACCAGTGTCTTACCTTTCTGTCATTTACTTTTGTGTTGCTAATCCCTACAAAACTGGAAGGAAGAACATCTCTCTTCATCAAGGACTCTGCTAAGAAGTTGTTTATAGATTCAAAAAACTCAGAGCTAGAGGGGAGAATGGTGTTGAAGGTTGTTGGAGACTTGACTGCAAGAAAGGAGATCCCTATTATTGAGTTTGAAAGTGAGAATCCTATTATTGAGGAGTGTAAATTCTTCTTCAAGTGGATCCGATTCAAACAATCCTATTGCTAATTTTAATTCCCCGTCAGGTGAGGTACCTTCTTGTGCATTTGAAAGGATTGCTCCTAAATCTGCTCCTGTATTTTCTAAATTTACTAGAGATCATCAAGAAGGAGAGCCCTTAAGAGAGATCTATCTTGAAGTTTTCATTCTTATTCTCCAAATACCTTTCACTCCTCATCAGCTTGTTTCACCTCCAAGATCACCCCCACCAAACAATATGGCTCAGCCTAGACCTCCATTTTTTGTTAACACCTTTGGTCCTATAAATTTTAGAGGAATGGATGGTTACCCAAATGTTGTCCCACAAGATATCAGAAATAGGTTGCCAAAATTCCAGGGTAACAATGTTATTACTGGTGATCAGCATCTCAAACTTTTTGATAATATGATGGAATATTTTGAGATAGAGTTTGAGGATGTGTGTGTCAATTTTTTTATTCATACACTAGAAGAGGATTGTAGGGATTGGTACAATGCTCTGCCTGACAATTCTATTGACTCTTGGACTGAAATGAAGAATGCATTTAGGTTGTAATATGGTGACAAGACTGATCCTAGATTTATTTTGTCTGAGTTTGAGAATATCAAGAATAACCCTAATGAATTAGTCCATGACTTCAACACAAGGTTTAACAAAACTTTGAGAAGGTTTCCTATTAATTTGAGGCCTTATGATGAATCTTGTCTAATCAAATATGCAGATGCATTTGATAAGAAGGAAGCTTATTACCTAAGAGACAATAACCCAACCAATCTAAGACAAGCTTTCACCATGGCACTTCAAATTGAGAACATTATCAAAGCAATTGGGAAACGTCTCAAGAGAGATGGTGTAAATTTGTTAAACCCTGAAAAACCTCAAGCTAGCAAAGGTGCTGATTTAGAAGAGGTTGTGAAAACTTTGAGAGGGGCTATCAAAGAAATCTCATACAAGTTGGCAAGAGCTGAGAAGGTAATTGGGAAGACCTCACAAGGTCAGCCTAGGCAGCAAGAAAAAAACCATGATAGATTTGGAAATCATCATAGGGGTGATCAAAGAAAATATGATGGAGGTAAAGGACCTATGGGAAGGGCAAATAGACAACCCCAAGCACATGTGAAAGTAGATTGGTTCCTGACCCTCTAACTATCAGGGTTGTTGTTGATGATGAAGTTGTTGATATGGATTGGTGTGATAGATGTTTTCTTCCTCATCCTCCATGTGAAGTGTACCAACAAGAAGGTGAAGATGATAATGATGATGGTACCGATGATGATATTTGCATGGTAGGCTATTCTACAAGCTCACAAGGAGGAGAAACATATACTGAAGTAATAAGTGTTAGGACTGCTGCAACCTTTTGGGATTGCATCAAACAGGTACAAGTATTTCTCCCCCCTCATACTCTTGAAGTTGATGTAGTGCAAGCTTTTGAAATTCCTAACAATGACTTTGAATACTTAAGAGCTTTGATGATTAAGAAGTATGATGGTGGTATCCCTTCAGAGGAAGATAAAAAATTGTTGATGAATGTTATTGTAGCTCAAGAGAAAGATTATACCACTAGAATCAAGGTTGTTAAGGGATTTGTGCCTCAAGCCAAAACTAAAACACCCTTTCTCACAAGCATTCCCAAAGAATCTCCTAAAAAAGAAACACTTGCTCCAAAAGCTTCTATTGTCCCATGCAAAAATTACAATCCTCCTCATGCCCAAGCTGCCAAGAATCCACTGCCATCTAATGAATCTTCTTGTCTCCCTTCCAATGTTGTTTTGCCAAAGAGTGTCCCCTATGACATAGCCCAAGTATTGAGCCAAATTAAAGTGAGTGTTCCAATCATTGAGTTTCTTAGAATTCTGGTGCATAAGAAGAGAGCATTTGAGTACTTGGGATTGACAGAAGAGAAGACTACTCCAAGCAGAAATGTAAATGTTGTTGAAACTCCACCTTAGATAATTGATGACCTTGAAACACCACCAACAGTAGAAGATCTTGGAGAGACACATGAGGTTTATTTGGGAACATCCTTGGTTGATTCCCAATTGAATGTTGATCCATTCTTTACAACTTTACTCATAAAAGATAGGCTACTTAACAATTGTATGTTTGATTCAGGTGCATCATGTAATGTCATGCCTCAAGAATTCATGAATGAGTTGGATATCAAAGTGACAACTACCTATGGGAAGTTTACTTCCATGGATTCAAGGGAGGTGTCGGTGGTTGGTTGTGTGAAGGGTTTGGTAGTGCAACTTGCAGCCTATCCCCATAAGAATTTGAAACTTGATGTTGTAATTGTTGACTGCCCCGCCAAATGGGGTATGCTTTTGTCAAGAAAATTAGCTGCAAGTGTTGGTGGCAGTGTTCAGATGGACATGTCTTTTACCACCATTCCAATTGACGGAAACCTTGTTAAACTTTATGGTGATAATAATATGTTGCACCTAATTGAAGATCCCAACAATGATTCCTATGAAGTGTTATTTGCTTATGTAGATGCTGATAAGTTCATTGGTTTTGTTGATGGAAAAGAAAATAAGATGGATAAATAAAAGTTCCTTGATATGGTAGGTTCTCCATGGACATTGCTATTTGATGGAGCTTGCTCGAAATTTGGGAATGGTGCTGGTATAGTTCTGCTTTCTCCTAGTTTGGAAAAGTTTGCTTTCTCCTTCAAACCTAATTTTGAATGCACTAATAATTTTGCTGAGTATGAGGCATTGTTGTTGGGGTTAAGAATTTCATAGAAGTATGGAGTGAAAGATATTGTTTCAAAAGGAGACTCAGAGCTGGTTGTCAAACAAATAAGAAAATTGTATGCTACAAAAAATCAGCGTAGGAAATAGTATAAACATGCAGTTTGGGATCTAATTGAAATGTTTGATTCCTTTAAAATTGTGTATCATGACAGAGGTATCAATGTTGCTGCTGAAAATTTGGCAGTGTTGGGTTCTAGATTTGGAAATTGCACCATTTCACCTTATTGTGAATACAACATTGAAGTGATAACTAGGCCAGCTATCCCTAATAATGTGAAACATTGGAAAGTTTGTAATGATGATACTCAAGTGCTAAGGTTCTTACAAAACCAAGGTGAGTTTGCAAATCAGAATATTGATTAGGATCCAATGGTATGCATGACTGAAGGAAGAGAAAATTTGTTTGAGAAAGACATCATCCAATTGAAAACAAACACCATTCCTAGAGGTCTTGTTGCACTTGAGTCAAATTTTAACAATGCTGATTGCATCATAAATAAAAACATGTCTGCTTTAATGGATGTGGAAGAGCATAACATCGGCACTAATGGTAAACCAAGGACGATTTGGTTGGGCAGCAATTTAAGTAAAAAGGAAAAATAGTCCTATGCCCAACTCTTGAAAAAATATCAAGACTGCCTTGCTTGGTCTTATTCTAAGCTAAAAGCATATAGAGAAGACTTGTTTCAACATGAGATCCCTCTTGAGGCCAAAACTAAGCCATTCAGACAGAGGCAAAGGAAAATTAATCCACTTCTCTCCATGAAAATGAAAGAGGAGTTAGAGAAGTTGAGAGATGGAGGTATTATTCATCCCAGAAGATATTCATCATTGGGTTGCAAACCTTGTGCCAGTCAGAAAGAAGAATGGAGATATCAAACTTTGTGTAGACTTCAAAAATCTGAATAGAGCTTCCACTAAAGGAAAACCATCCCTTGTCAAAATATGGAAAATATGTTGCAGCTTGTGACAGGGTCTGAGTTGCTTTCTACATTGGATGGTCTCTCCGGATACAATCAAGTGGTTGTCAAAGAATCAGAAAGACTTAAGACAACATTCACTACTCCTTAGGGAAAATATGTTTTTGTTAGGATGCCCTTTGGTTTGATGAATTTTGGTCCCACTTTTCAAAGAGCAATGGATGTTTCTTTTGTTGGTTACATCAATGAGTTCATTTCAGTTTACCAAGATGATGTGACTATGTTTTCAAGGCAGAGAGGTGATCATTTGCAGCACTTGGAGAAGATGTTGATCAGATGTAGGGAGTATGGCATTTCTCTTAATAAAAATAAGCGTCATTTTGGTGTGCAAAAGGCCAAGCTTCTGGGACATATTGTTTCTAATGATGGTGTTATGATAGACCTTGAGAGAGTGGAAGTAATCGGCAAAGTACCTATCCCAAGAACCAAGAAAGGCATCTAATCTTTCTTTGGTCAAATTAATTTTATTAGAAGGTTTGTTTCCAATTTTTTTGAGTTGACTCTTCCAATCACAAGCATGCTAAATAAGGACCAAGTTATCAGGTGGGAGGAGGCTGCCATTCAAGCTTTTGAAGGAATTAAGGATGCACTTAAACATGCACCTATTTTAGCAGCCCCAAACTATAAGATGCCTTTCCAAATCTTTTCCTTTGCCTCTGAGTATACCATTGCTTCTGTTTTGCTACAAAAGGATGAGAATGGGGCTGAGAGGCCTATTTCCTTCTTTAGTAAGTCTTTACAAGCTGTTGAGTTAAAGTATACAATCATGGAGAAACAAAGCATTTGCCTTGGTGAAAGCAAAAAAAAATTTCAGGCCTTATATATTGAGTTCAAAAGTTGTTTCTTATGTTCCCCACACCATGGTGAAAGACATCTTATCAGAGATGGAGATCTCAATCAAAAGATGTAGATGGGTGAACAAACTGTAAGAAGTATGATATGGACATCCAAACTACAAATTTGGTACAGAGGTTTGGGTCTTGCTAAGCTCATGGGTGAGAGAAACTTGTAGAATGTGGAAGTGAATCAGCTAGAGGAAGACAGGGTAGATGCGCTTTCAAAGTTGGTAAGTTCTGAGTGGTACAAAGATGTGATCTTCTACCTCAGACACCTATGCTTCCCTAGTCACTTGAATAAAAATCAGAAAAGAGCCCTCAAGCTAGATTCTCAAAAGTATATCATCACAGACCTTGGGCTGGCTTGGAAGAACCCTAAAGGTGTCCTCTTGAAATGCATAACTAAAGATGAAGCTCCCAAGATAGTTGCTGATTTCCATGGGGGAGTTTGTGGAGGACACTTTGCTAGAAGAGTAACAACACATAAGATTTTGAGAGTTGGTTATTGGTGGCCTACTCTCTTCAAAGATGCAACCCAGCTGGTTAGAAAATGTGATAGTTGTCCAATGTTTCTCTGGAAGACTAAAAGCTTTAGGCTCCCTTCCTTTGCAACCTGTATCAATTGAAGCTCCTTTCAAGCAATGGGGGATGGACTTCATTGGTGAGATTTCAGATCCTTCTAGTGATGGCCATAAGTGGATCCTTGTAGCCACTGATTATTTTACAAAGTGGGTAGAGGTAATCTCCACCAAGAAGGAAACACACCAAATAGTTATGGACTTCTTGTTGAATCAAATCATATGCACATTTGGAGTCCCAGTCAAGATTGTAGCTGATAATGCCATGTGCTTTAGAGCCAAACCTTTAATGGCAATGTGCAATGAATATGGAATCAATCTGACTTATTCTTCAAACTATAACCCCCAAGGGAATGGACAAGCTGAGTCCAGCAATAAGAATTTGTTGAAGATCATTAGAAGAACCTTTGAGAAAAACAAGAAGAAATGGGGTGAACAATTGAAATTTGTAGTTTGGGCTGATAGGATAACTCCTAAAAGAGCTACTAGTAAAAGCCCATTTGAATTGGTGTATGGAACTCAGGCTTTGCTACCCTTGCACCTACAATTATCTTCATTTCAGTTTTCCCAATAGTTGGAAGATCAAGAGCTTAGCCCATATGAATCAAGGATCAATCAAATTATTGAACTTGATGAGGAGAGAAGAGCATCCCATCAAAGGCATGTCAGATTTAGGGAAAAATTGAAGAGATTGTTTGAAAATAAGGTCACTCCTAGAGCTTTCAATGTTGGAGATCTGGTTTTGTTGTGGGATAGTAGGCATGAAGACAAGGGTAATCATGGAAAATTTGATGCATTATGGATGGGCCCTTATGCCATTGATATCAGAATTGGTGAACATACCTTCTTTCTCAAGGAATTAGATGGGGAATTGCTGGAGCTACCTGTTAATGGTAGACATTTGAAGCATTTGTTAGATTAATCCCTAAATATGAGGTATGCACCAATTGTATAGTTGTATAGTCTTTTTTTTTTTTTGATGTTTTATCGGTTTTGTGGTTTTCCTTGTTGTGTGGCAACCATTTTTGTCAGGTTCTCAGCTAGTTTTTGGTAATTTTGGCTCATGAATCCTTTTCCCAATGGATATTTTGGCACTTGGTCTACATGTTTTGTCCTTGTGGTACTCACTGGGAAGTGCCCATCCCCAAGAAAGAGCCGATGTGTGGTGCCATTTTTGAGCTTGCACCATGTTGCCCTAAATTTTCAAATACTGTATCTACTCAAACAACATGTTTTATCCTTTGATTTGATGCGTTTGTAATTCTTCCCCTCTTGCTAAATGCTTTAAAAAATGCTCACAAACTTGTTGTTTTTCCCTAATTTGAAAAGAATAATCCAACGTTTACCCTTTTCTATGCCCTAGTTTTTCCAATTTTGTGGGCTATGTCGTTTTTCCCATTTGCCTAGATCATGGAAAAATTGAGATTGATTAGAATCATACTTGTGTGTACATTGAAAAATCCAATCCCAAGGTCAGAAAATGTTCGGAAATCAAATGCTTCAGTTGATTTAAAATCAAAAATTTTGCCATCCTTGGTGAAAAAATTGAATTCTAGGGCATCCCTAGAATTTTTTTACGTTTTTCCAGTCATACGGGTATCATTTTCCCATCAAAATCATCCTTAGAAGGTATTGGAAATGTGGAGGCTTCTAATTGGCTAAGGAAAGGCGGGGAAGTGTTGTACCTTTTCATTTTTTTCCTTTTCAAACAAATGGGGCATTTTCAGGCCCAGGGATCCATTTTTTTCCAAATTTGCCTACGTGGCATGTTCTGATTGGTAGGTGGGAAGGTAGGTGGTTAGATTCCCCTTAAAGTTTTTAGACCTATATTTTGCAAAAATTTTAAATTCAAAAAATTGGTCCGAAGCCCCGCAACCAATTCAGAGTCGACATGTGTCCCTTAAAAATCCAAAAAGGGAGAAGTGGGGCCGAGGGGGGACTTAGAGTTTTTTATCTCTAATTCTCTAAAGTTTCAAAATAAGTTTTTAGCCCCACTCCAATCATAGGAGGACACATGGCAGCATGGCAGGCGCAGATGCGGGTTGGCTAGGCCGGCAAGAGGTAAAAGGGATTCTTTTTTCCCTTTTTTCGCAAAATAGTTCAGAATTAAAAATTTTAGTGTGCCCCCGTGAACGAATCACAGGTGGACACGTGTCCATGAAGGGTCAGAGGGAAGTGCGGGCCTTGGAGGGAAATGGGGATTTTTTTCCGTTTTGGCAAAAGGAGAGTTAAAATCAAAAATTTGAAGCACGTTGTCCCGCTAGCGAATCATCGAGCGACACGTGGCAGAGGCAGAGTGGGTCGGTGGCCCGGGTGCAAGGAAAATTAACAATTTTCCCTAAAAAAAACAGGAGTCAAAATGAAATTTTGGGCCGAATCTCCGCAACATATCAGGCAATAACATGTGTCCAAAAAGGTAAAAGGCAGAAGAAGGGGTTGAAGGAAAATTTTATGACTTGTTTTCAATTGTTGTCTAAAAGGTGAAAAATGAAAAAATGGCTTCGCTCTAATCTAGGTGAGACACATGTCACATTTTAAGGGTATAAGGTGGGCAGAGTGGGTCAGCGGGCCGGCGGAGGTAGGAGAGAATTTTTTTTCAATTTTCAAAGAAGGCTTAACATAAAAATTTGGAGCATTGGCCCGCAACGAGATCACAAGGAGACATGTGGCGAGGGAAAAATTAGAGGTGCAGGGCCCGCGGGGTAAAAAGTGAAAATTTTCCCAATTTCCTAAAAAAGATCAAAATGCACAGAATTGAAGAACATGATTTCAGTAGGACCCACCACGTATGCCACGTGTCAGCTCCAAATTTCAAGGGCGGAGGGGCAGAGAAAAAAGTCAAAATTGTCTATTTTTCCAAAAAATGTGAAAAAGTAAAAAATGATCCCAATTTCGGCTCCCATAATGTTTTTTGACCACGTGTCCAGCCTTATCCAAAAAAATAAAAAAGGTAACTCAATATTATTTCTAAGTCTGCATCTTCCACGTGGAGGGCCAGGATTAAAAGATGGATAAGATCCGATGGTTCTAGTTGTGCATCCATTTGTTTTGAACTGCCATGGGAGCTCTAAGAAGCTTGGAATCATGATTGTTGCACCAAAATTCATCAAATTTATAGTGATTTTGTGTAGTCTTGGCCTTCCAGGATCATTGGCATCCACTTTCATGGCTTAATTATTTGATTTAAGATGTTTTTTTGAAATAATTTTTTGGCGCCCAGTCTGAGAAAAAACGTGAAATGACAAAATTAAAAGTTGCAGAGGTAATTTGAAAAGGTAAGAAGATGAAAATGATGAGTAAAAGGTGTTTTACATGCCTCAAGGATGAAAAACATGCCTCCAAGATGGATAATGATCCAGATATTTGTAATGATTTAATATTTTTGGGCACACCTAGCGGCCTGCGAGTGTTTTTTATGTTTGATGTCATTTTCATCTAATCATGAAGAATTGTTGTTAACAGAACTTGATCCCTTGGCAGTATGCTTTTCTTGGGAAAGAAGGATAAACTGTGGAAAGAGATATATAATGCATGTTTTGAAACATGCGAAAGGAGTCGGGAAAAGTTGAAAATCATGAGCAAATTCTAAGAGAAAGGCTCATCTTCTAAAAAAACCCACCAAAGAACCAGGATAATTTCTTCTGTGCATTGGATCTTCATGTAGATGAGTTATGGGTTACAAGTGTATAGCCATCACACAGCTCTGAGATTTTTCATGAAACTCTCCCCTACTGAAGAATCTAACAATATTTTGAGTTTAATATGTGTTTTTCTAGGAAATATGGTGTATGTTATCATTTTTAAATCCCTGCAAATAGTTTTCATTGTTCTTGTTGCAATCTTGCATTGAAAGTCTTTAGAAATCACACAGAATCTCCATTTCTCTGTTGATAGTTTAGTGGCATTTGCAATCTCATGTTCATAAGAGCCTTCATCTGATAAAGAGATAAACAATATGTTTAAAATCACTTTACCTTCCTTGACTGTACAGAGATTTCTTGTAAGACTTTGTGGGTACCTTAGGCATGGTTTGATCAAGGATTTTTGTGTTTGATTGAGTTCTTTACTTCAAGCTTTTGTGGTGAATTCTAAAAGATCTGTTGTGAAGCATGAGCAACTGTGGGCTTCCCATTTATGCCTCTTCTGGCTGAAAGAATATCCTGATTATTTGAAGCATTTTTATCTGATAGGTTGTTCAAGTATTGTAGAGGTTTTCAAAGATCTAATATATCCCTAGTTTGTCTCATCAATACCCCATGAAAAAAATCATTCTAAACAAACCCATCCTACCCATACTACCCCTGCATCTGCATTATGTGTCAACAAAAGAATACAATCCATTTATAAAAATGCACCAAGCAAAATCAGAATCATACCATGTCTCTAGCAGCCCTAGCCTTGTCTTGAAAGCATGTCCATCATTTAGTAGTGACATCTCTGTTGAGTTTGAATAATGGAAGATTTATCATGTTTTCCTAAGGCCATCTCCATACAATATGCATTAGTATAAGGATATCTCCACCTCCTTCATATAACAGAGGCTGCAATATAGGTTCTCTTACCTTGGTTGAAAGGCACAACCTAAAATAGTGAGGGTTAGATCAAAATCCTTTCAAAGTGATATCCATCTCTCCACATATCTAAGTGCAAGTTAGATCACATCCCTGGCTAGAAAATGACACACATCATGATCTATTTGACTTCAAGCTTTATGCCATATCTCTGATACTGCTCAGACTAAAAAGGAGAACAAATTTGGGTACAAACAGGATAGAGAGATGCTCAAAGTAGTGTTTGGACTTGGCAAGGAGATCATCCATGTAATCTTCTACTATACGATGCATGTTGTCATGGAAGATATAATTCATAGCCCACTGATATGTGGCACCAGCATTTTTAAGGCCAAAAGGCATGACTCGATAGCAGAAGGTCCCCCAAGGGGTGATGAATGCAGTTTTGTGTTGATCCTATGGGGCAAGTAAGATTTTTTTATAACCTGAGAAGCCATCCATGAGTGATAGCATCTCGTGACTAGTGGTAAGGTCAACAAGTTGGTCAATAACAGGTAGGGGAAAGTCATCTTTAGGGTAGGCTAGGTTGAGGTCATGGAAATTTGTTCAAATGCGGAGTCCCCATGTCACCTTAGTAACAAGGACAATGTTAGAAATCCAACAAGGATAATCAATGGGTAATATGAAGGAAACAGAAAGAAGGCTTTGAAGTTCTTCTTTGACGAGAAGGGCAATGTGAGGGTGCATTTTAATTAGTTTTTGTTTGATGGGTTTGGCATTGGGAATGGTAATGATATTGTGGACCACTATGGTGGGGTCAATACCGAGCATGTTTGTGTAAGACCAAGAGAAAGTGTTGTTATGGTTTTTGAGAAAATAAGTGATGGCTTCTTGTTCAGCAACATCTAAAGATTGACTAATCTTTAAGATGTGTGGGTCATCCTAAGTATGAATGTTGATCTCGTTAGTCGATTCATTCAACATGGTTTGTGTCTCAGAGGGTAATGACTGATGAATATATGAGTCTTCTGCACCAAGGTAGGTGAGTATAGATTCATCATCCTAACATTGAACGACGTTGATTAAAGGTTGTATCATCATCGATCATTTCAGGATACTGGAAGGGAAGAGAGGAAGAAGCCTCACCCTCGCGTTGATAAGTCAGAGGTCCCAAGGAAATAGTGTTTATGAAAAAAAAAAGTTAGGAGGGATGGATTTTGGATCCATCAAATCCTTCAGCGAAGGCGGTGATGAAGGTGGAGTGGATGAAGAGGGTGGATAAGGGATTATGTCCTCGATGAGTTCAATGTGGGCCTACTTGGTAGGTGATTCAGGTAAAGCTGATACCACTACAGTCGTTATGTTTACGGGTAGTACATGGAATAATAGTATGGTGGCCTTTCTCATAAAATACAAAACCAAAACCCTTCCATGCACATCTGTGTAGGAAGGTGTGGGCGAAATGGTGATTAATGAGTGACTAGAAGTCAGCAGAAAATGGGTGGGGTTTGTGACAGTGGTTCCGGTGTGTAAGTTGGTAGTATCAAGTCCCCCCATAGGTGAGACTAGTTATGAAGGTGAGGAGGACCATAAAGGATGTGTTCTCCTATGTAGTGATCATAGTGAGGATGTTGGTGAAGATTTCCATACTCTTGTGGAGTAAGGAATGTGTTGAAACGATATAAACGACTATTCCCCCCAGAGTGAGGCATTGAAAAAATGCCTTCCAAGGGATCAATGGTTAGTATGTGGGTAGCTGGAATAGATGATGTGTTAGAGGTCAATACAGAGGTGGAGATAATGGATTAGGAGGCTGATGGTTTGGCCATGGAGGTTGTGGTTAGCAGTAGGAATGGAGGAGGTATGTGCGGTTGAGGTAGCGACTGTACTGGTAAGCGAAGGGTGTAGGTAAAGTGATAGTGGTCATGGAGGTAGATGCTTTAATGGGTATGAGTACGTCATTGGGTCGGTAAAGCATGTTGCATGTTTTAAAAGGTGATGGATCAGCGTGGAATAGTATAGGTGTGTCCTTCATGCTCAAAACTTTACACGGTGATACAAAGTGGATGGAACATAACCCATGACACGAATATAGGGTCTGCCAACAAATAGGTTATATTCAAAATCCCCCTCCAAGACGTAAAATAACTATGGAACAGTGTGAGGGCCCACGCAAACATGGAGGATGATAGTGCCTAGGTGTAGAGGTGATAGCATCATTGAATAATCACAACATGATAGGATGTTTATGCATGCAATTGTTAGGTATGTGTATTTGAATGAATGCATGAGATGAAATGATATTAATTCTTGTGCCCCCATCGATCATTACACGTCGTACATGTATATCATTTATGTGGACAAAGATGAAGAGAGATGGGTCTAGGTCATCGGTTTGGTGCGGTGTAATCTCTTCCTCTGAGAAGCTAAGTGAGGCTACTTGGTGAGTAGGTTGAGGTGTGGATAAAGGTGGTAATTTGGTGAGAGAGGCTACATGATGGGGCGTGATGATGGAGGCTACGAGTGTCAAGGTCATTGGGGTAAAAAAATCAATAGATTGCAGAACCTTATTGAGATCTCGAAGATGGGATTTTAAGGTTTGGATGTGGTCATATAAGGACATTTTGAGAGGGGATTGGTGTAGTTGTTTTGAGCATGGCACGATGTGTGACCCCATTAGAAATAGGATATGTGGAGCCACCGATAGTGATCTTAGGTGTGGGTGTAGATGGTATGTTGGGTATAGGATTGATGTGGTGAGTCAGTTACCTTTTCCTTACCTTTGTCCTTCTGAGCATGGGTAGCAACGTGGATCATGTTGATTTGAGGGGAGTTGGTAAATGGAGAAGGTGTAGGATGAGTGGTATAATGACATGATGGCAAAAACCTACCAGGGAGAAAATCCTTGTGAAGTGAGTTGGGTGCAACGACATTTAGGTGATGGTGTGGTGAGTTCTCTGATACAAACCATATTAATCTCAAATCTTGGAGGTGGTTATAGGAGATGTGGGGGCAAAGGTTGTGGTTGTTGAGTAGGCAGTGAGGGAAGGACTGTGGAAATGGGTGTAGGTGAAACAAGGTCCTCATCAATAAGGTCGTCATCCTCAAAGTTTGATTTAGGAGAACACAACTGGATAAGGACAGTTTTCAAATTCTTGTAGTTCTCCACATCATGCCCTGGCACACGATGGTAGGCACAAATTTTAGTGTCATCAAACCCTTTTGGCTTGGGTTTTAGAGGCTCAGTAAGATCTAAGAGATGGTAATGTGATGACAAAAGTCTCAAGGAGGTTGGTTAAGATTTTGGCATAAGAATCTGCTAGTGGGTCGCAATGGGAAGTGAAAGTGGGTTTGGGCATAGGTGTGGCTGATTGTTGAGGAATGGTCTTTGTAGGAAGAGGAATGGGTTGAGTTATGGTTTTGGGTGCTTATGTGGTCTTGGGTGTTGGTCATGTTTGCTTGGGTAGGGGTATGGTAGATGAACTGGCAGGGGAGTGTGACGTTGTTTTGACTACCTTATTGGAAGGTAGTAGATTTTTTTCTTTGGATTACACCTTCTTGGGTAAAGGTGAGATGGGTGTATGAGATCTAGAGGGAAAATGGGATGGGGGTAGAGGGTGAGTTACCCATGGGGGTAACAGAGGTGCTGTGACTATAGTTGACGTGGGTCATGCAGGGGATGTGAGGGACAGAGATTGAAGTGTAGTGGGTAGTGAAGATGTAGCCGATGGTATCGGTGGAATGGGTGGTAAAGATGCTGCAAGTGTGGGTGTAAGTTGTATCAGGCGCTTGGGTATGCTAGAGGTTTACGAGGAAGGAATGGGATGTTTTGTTTTTGGTTTACTGATGGGTGGAGTTTTCTTGACCACACTAGGAGGTTGAGGTCCTAAGATAGATGAAAAGGGTGTAACTGATGAAGGTATGATTGACACAGCTAGGGTGTGATTTCTATGGGTTTGGTTATTCTATTTGGGTGTCAGAGTAGGTTTGGTGTTGACTGCAGAGGATGTAGCTAAATCTAGTTTGATAGGTAGATGAGTAAGACTGGTGGTTAGGGTGACCCCTAAGGTAATAATAGGTTTAGTTGAGGAAGATGATGTAGGTGTGGGTTTGGATTTAGATTTATGTTGGGTTATGCTTAAGGGTGTGTGTTGAGCTATGACGAGTGTCGTGGAATAATTTGTGATAGAGGCTATTATGCTCGATTTGATTGGATGAAATATTTTTGGGTAGATAGTGGAAGTATCAGCAAGTGACATCTGCATTTGTGTTGAGACAGGAAGCAGAAGGTGCCCCCACAGTAAGGCTTTGTCCACATAATCTAAGTGATCAACTAAATGTGAGAACAACATGTCTGTAGGTGAGGTTGGGGAGGACCTAATGGAAATTACCATAAAATGTGTCTTAGAGATGGGGAATTTGTTAGCTTCGGCTTCCGTGGGTAAGAGAGCTGAAAGTAGGTTTGCATGATCTTGGGTAGCTGATGGAGAATGGTCACCTAGAGGAAAAGGTATCTATACTGGATCCTTGATAGGTGGAGGAGAAAATGGCTGCTCCTCTATAGGTGGAAGAGATGATGGGTGCTCCTCTGTGGGTGGAGGAGATAAAGTAGTATGCTCCATGGACTGAAGAAGTAATGTGGGTGACAGTTCTCTAGGTGGAGAAGTTAAAGGTGGAATGGTCTCAATGTTAACATAAGGCTCCTCCATGGGTGAGGAAGGAGGTGAAAGGTGTTCCTCCATGGGTGGAGGAATAGGTGAGGTTGGTTCCAATGGAGAAGGAGCACTTCGGGCTAGAATTTCCTCTATGGAAGCAATATGAGGTAATTGGGAAGAAACGGGTGCATCGCTGAAAATAGCGTAGACCTCACGGGTATGGCTATCATGAGTTGAGATTTCTTCAGTTTGATCAGATGAAGGGGCATGATTGGGAAATGGTTTCTTAAATATGTGTAGGTTTTGATTGGTAGGTGCGTTAGGATTATCCATGTTTAACTCACCTTTCTCGAGCATTTCTTGGACAATATTTTTGAAAGTGATGAAATTGCCGTCACTATGACCCTTTACTCGAGGATAGTTATAGAATTCGTTTTATTTATACCATTTGGGTGTGGGGTGAGTAGGGTCAAAACCAGTGTGTGGTTTCACCAGAGGAAGGGTGATGGCCCCAAATTTTATGAGCTTCTCTAAGACATAAGAATAAGGTTCCCTAATTGGGGTATATTTCCATTGTTCCTATCTGAATTGAAAAGTCTGAACGGGTGAGAGATTAGATGAGGGGCTAGCCTGATTTGATGGATGGGTTGGGCTGGCTTTAAGTACCACTACATTAGCAGTCCCCTTGGCCTTTGAATAATTGTTTTGTGGTTTTGAAGAAGAAGAGGTATCATTTTGTAACGCCCTGAACTGTTGTTACTTTTTCCTTTACATTCAAGTGTTTATATGTGATTTTTCCATATGAGGATATGTTATTTTGATTTATGGGAATAATGCTTGAATTTGGTTGTGTCCTTTCTACTCTCAACATCTGTGATTGAATGAGAATATGCTTGGATTTATTTTCTTTCATTTCTTGCATTTGAGTGCAATCTTATTTCTAGGAGATCGTAGACTTATCTATCTCTATGACTCATCCTTGGATCAATTGTATTGATCCAAGGAATGTTTTAATTATATTCGGGATGAACAATTATGTATTGACATTTCATGAATTATTTAGTCTGACTGAACTTAGAAAGTATAAGTTCTTTTAAAACCTTCTTCAAATGAAAATATTTCCGTAGTGGAAGTTTTGTTGGATTCCAAAAATTAATCCTGGCAGGTCATTGCAATCGGAATCTAGTCTCAATCATTTGGCATCGGAAAGGACTTGGGCCTTAAGCTAGGTAAGATATGTAAGTTTTCCATCTAAAGCTAGTTTCTTGATGCAAATCCAGAATCTGATATGGGAATGTTGTATTCCATTTGAATTCTGAATGATGATTTCAGCCTATTAAAATAAACTTAAATTGGAATCAATAAGGTTGTTAGTTTTAAACCTAAACTAAACCTATTGTTGCTAGGGTTAGTTGATCTAACCTAGTCCTAAAACTATGTACTTGATATTCCTAAGGGTTATCTAAACCTAATACTAAGGTGGGTGACTTATGTTATAACCTAAGGTGTTAAGATTAAACTAACATATGATCTAACCTATCCTAAACTAATGCTATGGAAAGGAACCTAAGGGCGGGTCACAAGCTTTGGGGTGGTGATTTCAATGGAATTTAAGAAGAGGATAAGGATGAAGGGGTAGGTAGTACTACCAAGGTTAGCAGAGGTTAATTTGGAAAAAGGGAAGCTTACGTGGCAGCATCTCTAAAATGGAAACTCTTGTGTTTTGTGATGTAGAAATCGCCAACTTTGGCGGATGGTGGCAATGGAAAACCGGAGGGAGAAAAGAATTTAATGCAATTAAATTGCATGGGTTCTTAAGCTCGGGCCACCTTGAGAGACATGTAAAGGGAATTCTGTTTGGTTGTTTCTTTTGTTGTGCCTTCCATTTTTCACTCTGCATGAGCACTAGTTTTTCAAACCAACAATTTACTCTCCGATGCATGGCAATTTTGAATGTTTCAAATTTACTTCTGTGTTGTGGGGAATATATAAGGCATGGAGGAAGAAATATTATGTTGTTTAATCTTTCATGGAAAGGAGAAGAAAGGGAGAGCTCATCAAGAGGTCTTCTTTGACTTTTAAGTGACGCTATCAGGCATGATAGGCCCTAACTGTTAAAATCTTACTTTCCTTTAAATGTTTTCATTAAAAAAACTTTGTTCTGATGATTTTCACACAGTTTTGGCTTGAATGATAGAAATGAATTATGGGTTTTATGTAAACTTGGGCTCTGGATTGAAATTGGAAATGTTAGTTCAAAAGGAAACTTGTTTTCGTTGTTTTCTTGTTCGCTTGCTGTGGTTTAAGCATGGAGTTCTTATCCTGTTAAACTGTCGTATTACTCTTCTATGATGGGTATTTGCAACAAAGTAACATGTACTAGGCTCTATAGGGTTTACTTGGTGTTGAGATTGGTAAAAGTGTTCGATTTCTGAAAATACTTACTAAAGTTAATGTTTTGGTGGTTTTTGTTGATTTGGGTTTTTACGAACTGTTGTGTTTTCATACCCATTTTGGGTAGCCAGCTAGAGACTGCTAAAAGCTTCTATCTGTCTGATTTATTTGGATAAAAGCTTGTCCATGAATGGAATATTTTCTAAAATATTATGTGTTTTAATGCTAAGTTAAATTTCTTTTACTTCAGCTATGAGTGAGTTGTTAGATTGTCTGCTCCGCCATGAGAAACTCAGTCTGTAACAAGATTATGATCAAGAGAACTGGAAAATGATTGCGAGATCGGGTTTCTCGTAAAATCAGTAAAAGAAAACTTGATTGTTACATGTAATGTGTTTGTAAACATGGAATGATTGAATCCTTAACACCTCTTGTGAAGGTGTTTGTTTTCTTTTTAATTATCTCAAGTACCATGAGTATTACAGTGTATGGCTTAGTTGTAAATTTAAAGTGTCCATGTATGTTGGCAATATGAGTTATACGGAAAGATTAGTTGTTGAATGGGTTCATGCTCTTCTTACGAATTCTTGGTTACTTTTTGGATAAGTTGTAACGGAAAATGGTGATCATCAATTCTGGATTTTTAAAAGATATTTTGAATTTTACATTAGAAGTAAAAATGGTTGAAGCTTATGGAAGATATGTCTTACTTTGACTACTGTTGCATATTCTTTATAGTGGCAAGAATATTTTAACCTTATGTGTTTTTGAAATTAGGATTTGAATACGTATCATATACTGAATATTCAATCTTGATTAGTGTTTAAAAAGAAATGGCACCGGACGATGTTTCAGTCCAGTCGATTAGTATTGGCTTACCATGTAATCAAGGAAAAACGTTAAGATAACCTAACTTGATTCTCATCTTGAATGATTCGAGCATATGAAGGATAATAGATTGTTTATTTGAATTAGGTCTGTATCGAGTTGATAGGTTGTTATGCGTTTATGTAGAATATTATTTTGGTTTCATAGAATGTATAGTGGTAGATCCTGTAAGGATCTAAGGGTAATTTTATACAGTGTTCTACCTGAATCGCATTGTTGAATGTAATTAAGTGCCAAAAACAGATCCTTATTCCTTGATTAGGTTTATTAAATGGTTATTGTTGCATGGAAATTGGATTTAGCTCTAAAAATTGGTTTCAATAGTGTTTGGTTATCTCGGTTTTATCTCTGAGTTGAAAAGCTAGGTTGGAAAGAGGCTGTAAAAGAAGGAAAGTTATGTCGATTTATTCTTGTATGTTAATATATTTCTTTGAAAATTTTATGGAACCCAATTAGTAAAGTTATGGAATGGAAAATTTTTACTGTAAAAAGATGGAAGGAATATTAGGATTGGGGATCCTAATATGGGAAACTCCTTTCATTTTACAGTAGGTTACGTTATTGATATAAACTTACTGTTGTTATTCTTATTGTAAAGTAATCTAGTATTTATTGCTTTACATACTTGCCATGATTGAAAATTAGTTATACTAAGATGAAGGATAAATTGGAAAGTGAACTTGCAAGTGATAGCAATCCATTCCTCTTGTTTAAATTAATTTTGTATGACCGTTGAATTAATATTTCAATTGGTTTAGTGTTAAATAAAAGAGAGCAAATCAGGATATACATTGTTTCTATTTTTTCTTTTGGATGTTTATGTGCATAATAATAAAGATGATCTTTCTTAATTTCTTGCAAGAAATGAGATGAATCATCTGAAATAGATTTAGTTAAAAATTACGTCTGTAATTTATGTTACAATATGAAGTTGTATTATAATTGGTAGACAGAAATCTCAGGGTGTATTATCATTGTGGATTGCAAAGGTAATTGTAGTTTCAATTATGCTTTGAATTGAGGAAAAGTAGAATAGAATATTCCTTCTGTCCTTTTGGTTTGATAGAGTACTTAGACTCTCTTTATATTGATTTCATTCTAGGATATAAAGTATGAATTAAGTGAAGTCATATTAATACGGCTGTTTAATTGAAACAATTAGAGGAATGCAATTGTTTTAAGGATTAGTGCTTATCATGCTCAGTTCATTGAACTGACCCGTGCTAGCAATTTTACAGATGGTCTTCGTAAGTGGCAAAGGAAGAAAAAGTCTAATAAGATGTATTGATTGTTATAAATTGGTTCTCACAAAGAATTCTGACTAGATTTTTAAATTGTATTGTGAAAAGAAAGGTTATCTCTTTTGTTGAAGGCTATTGTCTTAAAGCATGCTAGAAGTGCATAAGTTGTAATTGTATGGTTTTGGAATCAAATGAAATTGTGAGGAAATTACCTATGAGGAATGTGTATCTTATTTTATTGGAATGATCTTCTTATTGGCTATATGAATGAGTGTGCATTCTTAATGTTTTGAACAAGGGATTATAGATTATCTTCTTAAGTAAGCCATATCTAATGATGTGGCTGATTACTACATTATTAATTAGTGACTCATTATAACTTATGATTGGGGGTAAAAAAAAAGAAACTGAAAATAAGATCACTACATATATAGGGAACATTGAGAGTGGGTTATGCCCTAAAATGTACCTATAAGAAGAGGAGGAATTTCCCCTCTTGTAATGCAATAATTGTAAAAGGAATAAATGACTATAAATCGTTAAGACTTAACGTTATAAAGTATGATATGTCTCAACCTATTAGGTTGATACATTTCCCTCATTGGTTGAGTTATTTTTCTAAATTAAGGAACTTAAATGGTTGTTGCCCTATTTTTGTGGATAAAAGGTTGATCGGCCCCAACTGACAACCAGGAAACAATCAAAAGAAAATTAAGACCCTTTTCGTAAAACTAAACCCTAATTACAAAAAGGTAACTTAAGGAGTGTTGGACTCAAGGTTAGAGAAGGCTGCTTAATTATGTAGTCTTGTAACCTAAATATAACTTAACGTAAGTAATTCTTGGAGGTATGTACATCTTTTTGAGGCTATTCTATAGGATGTTGAAACACGTCAACTGCAAGGTTGTACCTTTGAGAAGGCTAGGATCTTCTTGAGGATAAAACAAAATAGATGACATGTGACAGCACCCTTCTACATTTATTGTTAAGATTTACACACCTGGGACTTGATCAAGATTTCTCTCTAGGACTGGTTAGGACCATAATCAGGTTATGAGGAAGCCCTTTGAGTCTCAGGGTACCTTGGCACATGGAGTTAACTTTGGTTGACCCTGTATGCCAATTTATCCTTAGTCTTTAAGAGCCTCTTCATAACGTGGAGTATGATGTTAACCCTATCTAGAGTGAAATCTTGGGACAAGGGGGCTGATAGAAGTCAGTAAAGAAATTCTATAAAATAATAGAGTAGGGTGAAGGACTTATTCTGGATTGACGAGTATGCCGTCAAGGAATAATTAATACAAACAGTATGTTATAAATCTTTGGCCAAAGTATCACAAGCTGCTGATTGCGTTGTCTTATGTCACCTAGTCTAAGGATTGCGATGCTGATGAATAGTGGTAACAATTATTCAGATAGGTTCCTTAGGTAGAGCACTCAGAACCTAGAATAGGGTAAGAGAACCATGAATAGGAAGTGTTCAGTAGAAAACTTCAAGCTCAAAGTTACACATGAATGGATCGAAAGTTCACCAAGTCATGGAATGAATAGATCGGTGGTACACCGAGTCATTACAACTGCATATGGTTATCTGTTATAAGAATGATTTCTATGATATGTGTGTTCTAAATTATGTATTTACAACAGAGAACATTAATCGTGCAAAAAAAAAATTCCTTGTTTCTAAAGCATTAAAATGGGAATGTTACACATTTGTCTTGAATGCCAAGTTCTTATTGCGTAATTGGATTTTCTTCTCTTCAATGGCCTGAATCTCAAGCTTTCATGCCATGGTGAATGCTTCATCAAAGGTTTGGAAGGTTTGGACTTGTAAGGTTGGGTGAGATATGCCTAGCACAAGCCCACGTGAAGAGTTTGATAAGTTTAGTTTGCGGTAGTTGGAATGTAATTTGATTGATCAGGCTACACCAATAAGCAACAAAGTTTGCGATAGATTCATTATCATACTGACACGTGGAGTATAGGTCATTCATGGTAACCTTCTTAATAATGTTAATGGAGAATTGATCCAAGAAGGCTTGGGCTACCTGATTAAATGAAAATATAGAGTGTCTAGGTAACCCACTATACCAATCTAACGTAGGCCTAGTAAGAGACATGGGAAAGGTCCTCAGAAGTAAAGCATCATCATGGGTGATCAGATAACACCCATGTTTGAAAGATTGTAAATGCTATTGCGGGTATTATTTGTTGTTGAAGTAGTTAAACTTAGGCATTTCTCAATGCATGGGGTATGGAAGAATAGGAATGGATGGGTGGATAGGCTCTTTACAAATCTCATCATAGGTGAGAGAGTTGCATGTGCCAGAAATTGATGCTTCTAGTGTCTACATCTTTTCCATCATTAACTTGATTAGGTCATCGGTATGTTGTGATGGATGGGTGCCTCCTGTAGCGTAAGAAGGTTGGTGTTGGGAATGTAACGAGGGTGGTATTCTAGTATATGGTGCTACCGTATAGGTAGATTGAGAAGAAGGCAATGAAATAGGGGGTACATACCCAGAATGAATAATAGATGAAACATGAGGTTACTGATAGTACGTATATAGAGGTGGAAGGGTCGTGGTGACCCTAGTGGTAATGGGGGCTAAAGATTGTGGAATAGAAAGGATGACGTTTTGAAAAGGGGTAGGGGTCACCGACACTAGAGGTGGTAGTGTAGCTATGGGTATATGAGAGACAATAGGCATGGATGAGGTTGTAGTATGGGTGGTTGGTGAAGGTATAGTGGATGTGGCGGGTACAATGGATGTAGTAGACGCGGCAGTCATAGTGGGTCTAGGGCCTAACTGCGAAATGACTGGGGGTAAGGTAATTGTGGGCAACACGGGGTTAACAGGGGCTGGAGCAAAAGTAGGAGCAAGTGTTGGGGGATAGATATGGGCATGCTGTATATCAACTGACCCAAGGCATCTCGAGTGGATGTGTGGGAAAGGTAAAACTACAATGTGACAAGATTTTGGTCAAGGATTCGTGTGAACTCCTCATCTCCAGTAGCAATAGTGATAGGTTGGGTAGGATCCATGGGTGATAAAATATAAGGTGGTGAAGGACTAGGTGGGAGTGGTTGAAAACTGGTGTGGAATATGAGGGCATTCTCTTGGCTTTGGGTCAACACCATGTGAACAGGTACTGATCAGGTTGGACTATTTTCTATAAATGACACAGAAATATAGTAGAAAATAGGAGAGACAAGTGGTAGTAAGTGGATTAGGAATCAAATGTCAGCTGGAAAATGACACAGACTGACCAATGTCAGTTAGGTTAAACCAACATCGGTCACAGGTAACCGCTGTCAGTTACTATGGAAAGTGGACAGTTGGTCAAAACCAAGGTATAAGGCCAAATTTTCTAGGTATGACAAATACTAATGAGATTTACTAGGTCAGTGAATATGAGCAGAGTGATAGAGACTCTAAGTAGCTAAAGAAGTGGAATATGTGTCCTTTTGGGTAGGTTAACAAAAATAATAGTTAACCGATGTCGGTTGCGTATAACCGATGATGGTCAGAAGGGTAATCGACGACAGTCTCTAGATTGACACCGGTTATTGTGAAATTGAAATAATGATGAAGAAAATGTGGTTGTGAGTTAAAATTTGATGTGAAATCAAAGCCAGAATTTTGGGAATGATGAGAATATGGTCCAGACACACTCAAATGAAGCTGGAATACACCAATTGTGATGTGGAGCATGCAAGGAGAAATAAGAAAATTGAAGAGTGAAATCCTCTCACCTCAAAATGCAAGCCAAATAGAAAAACTAAGAAAAATACGATCCTAAGAGTGCCTTTTCTATTATGTTTGTTTAGCTTATGTTATTTTAAGGACTGACTCATTAACTGTAAAATAGATTTTTTTGGTGAGGATGGCTTCCTACAAAGTAGTAGATCTATAAGGAGAGGTTTTAGGTATGTTATGGTGGGGGCAGGATTTTCTCTAAAGTATGACTCGACAAAGCAGTGAGCTGGGTGCCCAGTGTATCATAATCGTGTGATCACCTACAGATTCTCCCAGGAAATATGTTGTTTAAGAATGTGTGTATTTTAAATTTGTGGTGTTTGGATAAGACTCAGAGAGAGAAAGAGAAAGGAAGTTCTTTTCTATGATTTTTTTGTCAACCATCAGCTGTCATGACTTCCAGCATATGGGTTGTCCTCAATTAATGTGAGCTAATGTGGAAAAGTAGTATGAAATGTAATGATTTTAAACCCAAATCAAAATATGGAATTAAATGACACAATAAGAGGAAAAGGAGAGAGTATGATCTTTCACTAATGTGATACTAATGAAAGGGAAGAAGTATTCATTTTAAGCACCAAAAAAATATTCCTTGAAGACAAAAGGAAGAAGAGAAGATTCTAAGGGAGAAATTTTAATGTGAGAACCTTTTAGAAAAGAAAAAACATACAATTTTCACCTAGAAATGAAAAAAAATGCAAGGAACCCTGAATGGGTCCCACCGGGCGTGCCAAAATGTTTCACCTAATTCTAGATTATTTCTTTGAATGTTGAAAAAATAGATAGGGTAATGGGCATAGGATGAATACCTGTTGAAGATGTTGGTTGTAGGTTGTTGCACGCATGTTGACTCCTCGATCCACAGCTGACCGTGAGAGCTTCCTTTTGGCTAGGAGGAACTACCTGAAATGGAAAGCAAGAGCACCAAAAAGAGTTAAATAGTAGATGTAGTGGACTTCCTAGCGTATGCTAGATCCTGGAAGTGTGGTACTTCCTAGAATGTTGTCAATCCACTATTTTAAACAATTTAATGTGAGAATTAAATTAAATTTCATCTTAATGTAATCTATACGATTTAGGCATCTCATATAAAACACAATAAGAAAGATATAATTCAACAGGATAAGTTAAAACAAGATCTAGGGGTTAGGTAAATGTTTCTGGGCTTCTGCAAGGCTGGTAGAGGTCTGGAAAAGGTCACAGGAAATTATGGGTAACTCAGGAACACGTAGGTAGGTTGTTGTTCTAAGCTATATTGGTGGATATAGATACTGATGTTAGTCTAGGGGTGACTGATGATGATTAAGGATGACCGACGTTGGTCACTAAAAAAATGACAGAAGGTCAAGGATAGTGTTTTGGAGGAGGTTCTTCAAGTTGATAGGGAGATGAGTGGGATATTTATGAGGTCTAGGTGGGATATCAGGCCAGTGGGTAGATCTAATGGGGTATGGATAGAACTAGGATGAGCTATGGGTTGGGTTGGAAAAATGATGGCATAAGGCCAATGGACTATGGGCTAACTGGTTAGGAAGAACTGATGTCAGTTACTGTGGGATACTGGGAATATCACAAAATGAGTTTTTAGGTCCTCTTTGTGGTTGCACAAAGGGGCTTGGTTGATCGGATGGAGGAATCAGGTTGTTTAGATGGGGTTTTGCAAGGGTTTGATGGGGGTATGGAGGGAATTCTACCAAAGGAGATAGGCAAGTGGTTGTGAGAGAAAATAACAATAGAGAAAGATGAAAATACTAAAACTAATGAAGTGAATGAGATGAGCAGAGGTTCTACTTACTCAGAATCTAGGCCTGAATGTCTGTGAATGAAGAATGGAGATGATGATGAGTGGTTGAATGTTGTGGAGGAATCACCAAGTGTTAGGGGCTCTTGCGTGGGCTTCCTGTGCTCTCCTTCTTGCTGGAGTGGATCAGCTCTGTGCTAGAATCAGTGCTAGATGATTACTGGATGATTACTCAGTGAGTGTTGGATGTCTGTGCAAAAGAAAATGGTCAATCTCTTCACATGCATACATACCCATGTTATCTAAAACTGCCAACCTCAAGAATGAGGTTGCCTTAGGGAATTGAGGTTGATCGATGGTCGTTACGGTCTAACTGGTGTTGGTTTAGTGGTGACTAGTGTCGGTTAAGGAGGGATTCCCCAAGTTAACTAAAAATAGGAGATCATGGTTGTAATTGCTACCAGATATCTCTATTCCTCTAGACAAGAGTGGAAGTTTTTGTTTGTGTCTACGGGAATGAGGTGTAGGCATTGATTTTTAGGGTAGTGGTTAGGTCTTAGTTAGTTATGGGAACATATTAAGAATAAGCTTAGGGTGAGGTGGCTAGGTGAGGTGTCTTGGTGATGTGGAGGGGTGGGTATTAGGTAATTAGGATAATTAAATAATAGCTATGATGAGGATAGAGATTAATTTAATTAAATGAATTAAATTAATATTAGTGTGAGGTGAAAGGGGCCATGGTTAGGTAAGTGTGTTTAAGTTGATTAATTAATAAGGGGCTAAGGGGAGCGTGACCTGATTTTGGTGTCTACAATAACCACCAATTTTTTACCCAACAAATTTTCTCGCTAACACTACATGAACCCAGAGGGTATTATTTGTGTGTTATACGTTTAACGATTAAGATCTTGATAGTGAACCTAGATTTAGAAGATAATCCTATGGCTAGATAAACCCCATCGTGTGTGGGCACATGAATAGGTGTGGTGAAAGATGGTGGACTTGGTGGAAGAGAGGAAGCAAGATGAAAGGTGGCTTAATTCTAATGAATCATGTAAGAGGGACTTATAAAAGTAGTGTGAGATTGCAAAATGAATGGTGTTGTGGAGAGAGATGGCTCATAAGGGATTTGAAGCTCATGTGGAAGACATGGAGCTAGAGCATCTAGAACTCCCCCATTTGGGTAATCATGATAGAGAACCCTCTTTCGTTTCACATGAGAGTAAATATGAGTAACAACTAATAACCACTGGCATGCATTTGATCCTGCCTAGCAACCTAGCCCTTGCACTTGGTGTTCTAGTTCTTGAGACAATTATTGAGAATTCAACTAGTATAAGTGTTTTGGTAATAACATGAAGATCTCATCCTCACTTAAGTTCAGGAGTTAATCATGTAGCACATTTATCTATGGTGGTGCCAATGTCGTCTTCATTATGGTGTATCTTCAAAAAAAAATGTGGGCATGCAGAACGTTGGTATAACATCTTGAAGTAGTACAACTTGATAGAACATGGGTGTTAATTGTAATACAACTATTGGAACACCAGGAAGCACATCCTCTATTCCATTTCTCACTATAGAAGGGGGATCAGGAGGATCATGTGGTTAAGGATTTGGTGGTTCTGGAGTTAGAGGAAATAAAGGAGGTAATAAATGTTTTGGATTTGGTGGGCATGGTTGGCACCAACCCCAACAATTATATTTTGAGATTTCCCTTTTCCTATAAGAATATAGAGGAATTGAATATGTAGTTGATCATATGCATATGTGTGAGATATTGTGGCACACTAAGAAGATTATAGCTCCAGAACGTAAGGCAAGTCAATTTACTACCACATTGCAAGGGTGCACACATAGTTGGTACAAGAAATATGATCTAAACCAAATTTTGTATATAATATACTATGTTGTGTGATGATTTCCTAGAAAAGTTTCATATATTTGAGTTTGATAAAAAGAGCATAAACACGTGGAAGGACATCAAGAAGGGAATGGATGAGAGTGTTAGGGAATATGATGCATGATTCAAAACCCTTTTTTCAAAGTTTTCCTATGACATTCACCTGAGTTAGCATGCTCAATGGTTTGTTGGAGGTTTGATCTCCCCTTTTAGAAGGGTGCTCTCACACAATATTTATACAGATCCGAGTGAGGCACTTGAGGTAGCTCTGTATGCTAAGGTAGATAGAAGCATAGACACTAGGGTTATCCCATTTTTGGAGGATCAAATTGTAGGTATGGAAAAATAGTTGGAGAATATTTATTCCGACTCAATTCATCTCATGAGATGCATGCAGTGGGATATGGTGCACAAATTGTGAAGTGGAGGGACATAATAAGGATAATTTTTCCACATAATTCGAGTGCGTGCCATGTTACTACTAGATTGTGAAATCTGTCACCTGAATCATAATGTTCGAGTAGGGTACCGACTTTTGTAGCATGCAATAATAGAAGAACGGTGTCCATGTATTATAAGATTTGAAATGTCTACCATACTCATGACACAGATTGAGTGTAGAGTTGATTGATCACATCCAAGAAGCCATTGAGACAAGAGTGCGCATCATACTAAGTGTGGTACAAATAGATTCGAAGGAGCAAGGTGATAGTCCATGATCATAGTTACAATGGTGCGCTGAAAATGGTGAATAACGAGATTAAAGGCTTACCGATGGAGGATATCAGAGGCCAAGGTTACATAGTGGTGGAAGAAGTCAAGTTTACACTGATGGAACTTGTTATACTTGTGGGTCCCCTGATCATTATCAAGTGTGAGTGCCCTCAAAATGTAATTTTCTCATTGTGTAGGAAGAAGTACAAGTTATGAGGATTGTCTAGAGCTGTATGAACAAATGTGCAAGATTCATAAGAAGGATAAGGTTGAACAGGGATGATTAGAGGTACAATCTGATTGTTGCTGATTAGTGGATTCCTAAAGGTAGACACTTGATCCTAAGATGCTTTATAAATAGTTGGTCAATTACCACATGCGCTTAGGCTATTCATGCACCACGTGAACCTATCCAAATGCCAGAATCCTACTATTATAACAAGGGAGGAAGTGATTACATGTTAAGTATCCAGACCCTGACACATTAGAAGGAAGTTTATCAAGAGACTATGGGAGTTACCAGAGACCTTGCAAGGAGAAATACAATGCTTGAAAGAACAGGTGCGTTAGCTGGGAAATGAGCAAAGAATTAGTTAAACTCCCATGGAAGGATGTGGATGACTTGAAAGAGGTGTGTAGGATTTTGCGATGAGGAAGAACATAATTCCTTTATTAAGGTAATGGCTACGCAAAAAGGTACTATGTATTATAGGGGCTGAGAGTGAAAGGATAGATACTACATGCATGAATCTACCCTCCCTCAGGACCAGTCTTGATTATGACAAGGAGATTACACTTTGAATGCCAATAATTGAATGGGTGGTTATTGATGTAACGTTATCATCGACACATGTACCGAAGGTGAATGTGTTGAATCTATGGATGCTTGGAATTATATGAGGTAGACAACACATTGCAGCCATATCTTCAAATGTGTTATATATGAAAAATAGGACTAGGGCTATGCACTATTAGTGTACTTGAAGGATGTTATCTATTACTATTCAAGTGAGCCAAGTTTAATTGGGGACTTTGAGGTATTGGCAGCTTGTTGAAGTAGACAACTTCCCAGACATTACTTAGGTGACACTTAGTGCTATGCGAACAATACATATATGATGCTTTGATAAATGGTACATAAATTTTGAGAATGACGAAGAGTGTGTGAATCATACCTCTGACAGATGAAAAAGATAGGCGGAGCCTTATGTTGAAACCCTTGAGTGAAGAAGAGAATTTAATCAAAATATATGCACGCAGACGATTAGCATGATCCAAAGGTATCTGGAACCATTAAAGGAAGGAGTCATTCAATGGAATGATGCACAGTCTATGATTGATACTATGAGGGTTTCTTGTGAAAAATGGGCACATGGGACTTATGAAATTTTTTGGGCATGAGATGAAGAGTGCAGTTACATGCATAAGTAGGATGTACTACGTTAGGAATTTGGGTAGTTACCAGGTACCAAGGTACACTGGAAAAGGTAATCCTGAAGTATTTATGTGTGATGTGGAATCCTAGTGGATGGATCAAGTGGAAAGAAGGAATATGATGGTATATACCTTGTGTGGGATAATAGCGCATTATTGGATGGTACACAGGGGTGTTCTTTTAGAGTGGCAAGAAGTGAGAATCACCTTCTCTGCTAGATTTCTTCAGAGCAATGCACCTACCAAGACATGTGAATTCCATGGGAAGGATTCTCCTTCACATCAATTTCATCAGTGTGAGAGACTATAGATAGAGGGGTGGGAGGCCTTACCACCTTCATTGTGGGTGCACAAGTTCTACTTCACCTTGCAAGGTTGTGTACATGCATGGTATGTTTATGCAGAATTGAATAGAGAAACGGGGAATTGGAAAGAATTGACTGCAGGTATGATATAGACCTTTGACTATTTTTCTAATAAACCTCTAGTGAATGAGGCAATACAGGTTATGAAGTGCTTAACAATGGGGGATAGTGTAAAGGCTAAGGAACTTATTAAGTAATTACTAGGTGAGTCAGATCTAGGGGCACATTTTGAAGAAGAGGAGATATATGAGGAACAACTTGAATGCACCTGCTTAGAAAAATAAAAAGATAAAATGGTCTATATGATTGATGATGAAGATGTGAAGAATCTGGATGTTGAGCATATTGAGGGTATTTTCAAGGTCTTAGATAGTGTAGATGAGAAATTGTATGCGTATCGTGAGCCTATGAAAATGAAGAAGGTCAACATTGGGATAGATAATTGAGTTGTTACGTGACTTCCAGGAATTATTTCCTAGAGGATATCATGATTTGAAGGCGGTAGATCACTCATTACGAGAGATGTGGATGAAGATAAAGTAAGGTGCATGCTCGGTTAGGAAGAGGCCTTTACAGGATGAATCCTAATCTATGCGTCAAGGTAAAGGAAGAAATTGATAAGATGTTGAAATCTAGAATCATTGAGTCCATCAAGGAGTTAGAATGGGTTATCCCTATGGTGATAAGTATAAATAAATATGGAAGGATAAGAATTTGTGTGGATTATACGGATTTGAATGCTACATTTGCAATAGATCCCTTTCCTACGCCCTTTACTGAAGAGATTTTGGAAGGTGTTGTAGGGAAAAAGATCTACTCCTTCACTGATGGAGTTTTCTATATATCATCAAGTGAGGATTGCTAAAGAGGATCAAGAGAAGATAACCTTCACCATGGAATGGGGAAGTTTTGCATACATAATTATGTCATCTGGATTGAATAATGCACCTGAAGTCTTTTTGTGCATTGTTTTGCAAGCATTCCAAGACTTTATTCATAATTGTTTACATGTTTACTTGGATTATTGGACCGTTTATGGGATAGTAAAAGATAATTGTGAAAATTTAAGACATATGTTTGAGAGGTGTGTCGGCAGTTGAGTATCTCTTTAAACGTTAAGAAGTGTGTTTTTGCTACACCCTTTAGGACTTTACTAGGACATATTATCTGTAAAGAAGGCTTGTTGGTAGATCCTACTAAGGTTGATGTTATTTTGGGCTTAGAAAAACCCACCAACCAGAGTGACGTGCATGGATTCTTAGGGCACATACAGGTTATTATAGGATCTTTATCAAAGGTTTTACTAGTATTGCCATGCCCTTGGAGAAATTGTTAAAAATTAAGGGAAAGTTACATTGGGGTGAAGCTCAACAACGTGCATTTAAGACATTGAAGGAAACGCTTACTACAACATATTTTATGTGCTTTCCTTCATGGGCTAAACCGTTTCATGTACATGTGGGTGACTCTGGCATGGCCAGTGGCGTAGTATTTGTCCAGCCTAGAGAAGGTATTTTTTATCATCCTATTTGTTTCACAAGTAGGAATTTGTCACCAAATGAACAAAATTATACAACTACGGAGCGTGAATCCTTTTCTATGATCTACGCACTGCATAAGTTTAGAAAATAATTGCTAGTAAAACCTTTTATTTTCTATACATATCAGATGGCACTTAAGTACTTGGTGGGAAATCCCATTTTGTAGGGGCGTATATGTCGTTGGATTATGTTGTTTCAGGAATTTGACTTTATAGTGGTGGTTAATCTAGGCAAGAGAAATTCTAGACTAGATCATTTATCAAGGATTAATTCAAGCGAGGACGTATAGAGCATTGAGGATACAATATTAGATGCACAACTATTTTGATTTAACAGTGCACCCCCTAATGTAGAAGATATTTTTTTCTTTTTGTGAACTAGTGTGGCACCTGACGGGATGAAGAGTTTAGAGAAGAAACAACTTTCCATATGTGTGTCACCTTATATGTTGATTAGTGGAGACTTATACAAACAAGTCCAAGATGAAGTTTTACACCGGTTTGTAATTGAGCATGAGCGCGAAGCTATTATGGAGGAAGATCATGGTGGGACTATAGGTGAACATTATGTTGGGGATGCCACCATGTGTAAGATTTGGTTGGCTGGTTTGTGGTGGGAAACATTGGATAAGGATTGTAAAGAATATTATAAGGCATGTGACCATTGTTAGCACCTTGGAAAGCTTGGGCATAAAGATGAAATGCCTTTGCATCCTATTACAAGTGTAGAACTATTTAAAAAGTGGGCAATTGACTTTTTGGGTCCTATTTCCCAACCTGCATGTAGGACCGGATCATGCTACATTATAACTTATATATATTATCTTGTAAGGTGCGAAGAAGCATCACCTACAAAGGATTGCATGTAAGCTATAGTACCAAGGTTTCTGTGGGATAACATTATCAGAAGGTATGGATGGCCATTGAGTTTGACAAGTGGAAAAATTTGTGGGTTTCAAGCCAACACTATGGGAATCTAATTCCCTCTACTTGAACAGTGTAGCTTCCATAGGTGTATGCAAAAAGGTGGATTGCAACGGTGGCCTTTCAACAAGAGATCCAACAGGGGCACTCCACTGACCCTATGGCAAAGCTAGCAATGTCTTACTAAAGAATAAAATTTGTCTTGGAAAGGGGAAGGGGAGTGGAAATGGAGGTAGGAGAAAACTAATGTTGTGAGTAGAATATCAGATGCCCACACACATTAATTATAAATTTCATTTACATGTATTTATAGTTAGAAGAAAAACAAATCCAAAGGAGAAGCTACAAGACCAAATAGAATTCATTGGTCACAAGGTACCAATCAATCCCTAAATTAAAAAGGTGAAAATTCCTTCTTTTATTATTGAAGCTAAAGTAGAGTTTGTACATAGCTTTGAGAATAGAGGAATCTCTAAGGAGAAGGAAAATAGAAGAAGTGTGGCATTTTCTATCCTTTTCCAGGTACAGAGCACTTTGGTCTTTTTGAAATCAATCGCCAACCATTGGAATGAAGTCGAGAATCCATTATATTCTTTGTAAGAAACTATTACAACTCCAAAAATCCTCAACGCCTTTTCAAATTCCTCTGTTGTGAAGAAAATGTTCATGGCGGGTTAAAAACTAGATCTTGTAAAGCAACCGTTACATTCGATTTGCCAGTTTAAATATAGACCATTTGATTTTCTCCTCTAACACTAAAATTGGGCCATCCACATGGCAGGAAGGGATTGGAGTGGTTATGGGGGAAGCCTTTCACATTTTGTGATTTTTTGTGAGCTTTGGAAATTTGGAACAAATTAGCCCGCAGCCATGCTTTGACTTTTCAACTTAGACACGTGGCACGTTCTGGTTGAAGATGGGGTCGCAGATCTTTTCTAAACATTTTAAACTTTTTTTGGAAAAAGGCTCAAAAACTCAATTTCCTCCACCGGCCTACTACTCCAATTTGACTAGGACATGTGGAACATTTTGGTTGGAGACAGGGTCGCGGCTCTTTCCTAAAAATTTTAACCTTTTTTGGAAAAAGACTCAAAAACTCAATTTCCTCCACTGGCCCATTGCTCCAATTGAACTCTTGAAACATGGCATCCTCTGATTAGAAATGGGGTCATGGCCCTTTTCTCAACATTTTAACCTTTTTGGAAAAAGTCTCAAAAACACAAAGTTCTCCGCCATTCTGCTCCTCTGCTTTGACTTTTCAACGATGAGCCCGAGACCTTGGCGGAGCCGCGGAGCATTCTAGAAATTTTACTTCACTCTTGGGAATTTGGTTAAATTTCCAAACATACCCTAATGGCCCACTCATCTACTTTGACTTTTCAATAGTGGGATTCACCTTTGACTTTTTCCCTGTGGGCTTTAACTTTGAATTTTCTCTGCGGGCTCAAAACTTCACTTTTACCTTTATAGCTTAATCAGGGTTGCGGGGCAAATTTACCATTTTTGCCAAAAGTGACCAAAAGTGTTAAGCTCACCAAAAATCCCATTCCTCCCCATCCAATAGGATCTGACCATGTACCTCCATTCATTGGGTTCAAAATTTGATGGGGAAAAGATGCCCATCATCCCGACTATGGAAAATATGTAGAGGAAGAAAACTTCATCGTTTTGAGTCCAATTTTTGAATTTATTTCATGAATAAGAGGCATGGAGGAAAAAAATGATTTGACAACCCAGGCCATAGAACAAGTGAACAATTTTGATAAAAAATGGAGGTTGCAAAGAGGATATTACGTGCACAGACCGAGAAATGGAGGATTTCTAAATCAAGTAAAATAGAGGTTTAAACAGCTCTAGGGCACGACTTTTGTTAATTTCTTGAATCTCTAACTTGTCTTAAACACCAATGAAGGGCATGAGCTCAAGAAATTTTAATTTGGTTATGAATATGTAGAGTAGTTTTTAGGAGACAACAGCTGACTCTAGCTTGGGGACATGGCATGAACTGGTCATGGCTAGGGCACAACATGACGATCGTGAATCTCAAGTTTCAAAACATATTATGTAAAATTCCCATTTTAAGACTTTAGAAACAAGGGATTTTTTTTTTTGAAACATAATGTTCTCTTTTCTAAATAAAAAATCATTTAGAACACACATTCCATGCCAATCAATCTCATAACAGATAACCATATACAACTATAATGACTCGGTATACTACCAATCTCTCATTTCATGACTTGGTTACCGACCGATCTCTCATGTTAACTTAAATTATGGAATACTTTATGTATACTATATATACTTGGTTTACTACCTTATTCCGGGTATTGAGTGATCCATTTAAAGAACCTATCTGAATATTTGTTACCAATATTCATCTAACATCATGTTGCTTTAAACTAGGTGACATAGGACAATGCAACCAGTAGCTTGCAATACTTTGGCCAAAGATTTTCAACATGCTGTTCATGTTACTATTCCTAGATGACATACTCGTCATTTCATAATACGTCCTTCACCTAACTCTTTTTTTATCTAGAATGGTCTTTACTGACTACCATCAGTCCACTTGCCCAAGGTTTGACTCTAGCCTAGGTTAGCAACATAATTATTTATAGGAAGACGCTCACGATGACTTAGGGTATGTAGGCGTACTCGGCTAACATAAGTCATCTGAATGTGCCAAGGTACCCTACGTCATAGAAATCTACTACCTATCCAAAACATGCTACTAACTTCACCTAGAGGGGAACTAAGTTCAAGTCTAATTGTGTGTAGATCTAGATGAACAAATATGGAAGGGTGTTGCCACATGTCAACTGCAACACTGTATCCTCGAGAAGTACCAAGACTTCTCAAGGGTATAGTCCTATAGTTGGCATGTGCCAACATCTGTGAGAACTAATTCATCAAGATGTACATACCCACTTAGTGGTCATTATCATGATTAATATTGGATTAAGATTCAAATTACAGTAACCATGCCTAACCCTTATTCCAACATTCATTAAGTTCTTTATCCATAACTAGCCTGAATAGATATGAAGGACTTCATTATTTCAAGTTTGCATTGTTTTTCATTAACGTGGCATAACAAGTGGTTATCCCCAAAAAATAGGACAACAAACATCAAACGTTTAATTCTTAATGCAACCTAGCTATACAAATCAAGTGTGTCATCCACCTAGATTCAGCTAGTGTTTACTTTATAACCATAGTTAAAAGATTAAAGATCATAACCACTATTCCTTTTTAACATTCTTAGCTCATATAGTTCAATTGTATTCCCAATGGATATTTCATTATTATCTAGAGTTGTGTAAATAAAGAATGACATCATTATAATTTAACAAGTTTCCTTATAATAAGGGGAAATGTATTATCCCCCTTATCTAAATTATTAACCGATAACATTAAAAGTACAAAACTAGATATAAGAATACCACCAAGATATCACTATTAATTATGTCATACAAGTACAAAATAATTCACACCACAAATTGGAATCCAACTCAAAACCTTTCAATTCGTGATGATAAATATACATTTATAAGACATGCATTTCAGACATTTTGCATGTCAATTAGAATTAAGATCTTAAAAGAACATCACTTTTATTTTCCAATACAACTCAAAATGATTTGAAATCCTTTACACAATATCCTAAACTAAGTAAACCAATGCATCATAAATTTTTGCTTTCTTTTATCACTTACGATGTCCATGTGCAAAAACTGCTAGCACGGGTCAGTTCAATGAACTGAGCATGATAACCACTAAGAATTAAATTGAAGTGTATTCCACTAATTGTTTCGTTAAAAAAACTCTGCTTTAATGAAACAATTAATATATTATACAAATAATAAGTGATAACATCTATAAAATAAGTATAATAAAAGAGTCTAAATTCACTTTTAAGAAAGGAGCATAATACAATCTGCAACATTTGCATTATATCATAACGTTTAATTGATCCTATCAAATACTTTAAAACAATCAACAGGTCTTGTCATCCAATTGTTTCATAGTTCTATAAGAATAGAAATACAAATTTATATTTTACTAAGCAGATAAAGAAGTTAATTACAGCCTAGCTCATATTAGGATGCTTCATCTTTCCATGTAAGTAAAGAAGAAGAATCAATACATACTATTTCCCATAAATTAATTGTCTGAAAGACACAAACAGGTTTAGAACACAAAAAAAATTCCTTAGTCAAATATAACAATATAAGGATTCAAAATTAAAGGATCAACATCCAACAAGAATCCCAATTCAATCCAAGTAGGGGTTAAGAGTCAAATCAGTCCTCCTACAAGTCTAAACTAACTTCCACATGTTAGAAGATATAATTCAAAGATATGAAACCAAAATTTCCACAAATCCAATCTAGACTCAATAGAATTAATCTCTTATCCCGTCCATCCAAGAAGGGTTCATAATAAGAAAGAGTGCAAAAAGAGGCAACCCTCCAATATCAATCCAAATGGAGTATGACTCAATCAAGCAAAACAATCAGTCTAAGCATGTTATTATTTTATTTCCTACATACCGACTCAACTAATCTCTTTCCACATCATTACAACCAATGACAAGTACACAAAGTAGACCAAACGATACACAAGAAATTTCCATCTCATAAGAGAATCGAATACAGAGAAGTTCAATCAAATGAATTCCCAACTTACCCAAATAACAATAAAAAGGGATCTCAATTAGAAAAGGGCCAATCAATAATTTATTTCATTTATACAATCAAATGAATTCCTAATTTTATTTCAAACTTAGAAGTTCTTTAACTCGTTCCCAAGAGAGAACACAAAACCAAACACACAGTTGAAAGGAAGCACACTTCTGGTTTCCCTTACAAATCTTTACCAAATGGTTATCTATTCCCATTCATTAAACACAATTTCAAATTCAATTCTTATAACCAAGTACATAGTATAGTCCCTAAACAATATACTATCCCCAAGAGAACACATTCCTTTCTCTTTGAAAACCCAGAGACTCATTCAATGAATCCATCAAGGAATAGAAATCCACAAATAGTATAAGATTGCAAGGTTCATACAACTCGTGAAATAATTGGATACTGTATTCCCAACTTCTAGGTCTTACACAGCTCCAAATAATAGAGACATAAAATTCAAGGTCATAATGAAGATAAATTCAGTGAGACAACCCCGAACTAGATATGATAAATCCTATCAACAAGATTCAGCATGACATAGTAATCAACTCATTTCCCTAACAACTAATAAGTCAATTTAAGAGGATCTAAAGGTAAGATGAAACCCAATATATGTTTAAGAAAAGTTTTGTCCCAATCTTACCTCCACGTGGCTAGAACAGAATCACAACAAGGACTCTCAAGTTCTATCCAAGAGGCTTGTATCAAAAAAGGTATTCATCCCAAACATCGATCACAAGAAAGAGAATGCATACTACATATCCATAATTCTCAAAATTGTTAATGACTATTGTAACAAGCTCTAAATCAAACCAAACCCATAACAAGATACAATTCATATCCAGTAATCCTTCTAACATAATAGTCAAGCCTTTAACAAGATGTGGGTTTGCTCAGGGAAGAGAAGGAAAGGATATACTTCATATTCACACACCCTATCAAGTTCAAAGAAGGTGGTAGATTCTAAAAGACAGAAGTACTAAAACCATTCACACTCAAGAAGCTACGTAAAGAATATCTCAAAAGAGATTATCAAATCAACTTCAAACCAAAACTAATCTCTCAAGCCCTTATCGAGTAGACAGTCCATAAAGCAGTTAAAGCATTTCAATCCATGAATACAAGTAAAACTCCAACTCAAAATACAAGTACATAATCAAACACATCGATTTGACTATAAGGTCAGAACACGCAAGTACTAAATATGAGTACAATGTCAAAAACTAAGCTTCAATAAAGTTTAGAACTACACAAATCTCAAATACTAGCTCAGAACAAACACGAACTACAAATACAAGCTCATAACAAAACATGAAGCACCAATACAAGCTCAAAACAAAACATGAATTCTCCAATACAAGTTCAAACAAAAACACAGGCTCCAAATAATAGTTCATAATGAAACATAAGGCAATGAATGCCTGTTCATTCAACACCAGCCCCAAATACCAGTTTCAAAATGAAATATAAAGATTCAACTACAAGTTTTGCATGCATGTCACCATTAAACTAGCACAGAGAAAGTTTCCCAAGAACTATCATTACTTTACAATGGATTTACATCCCAAAAATCACAGAGATTCATAAAAACATGACAGCAATTAACTAGACAAATCATGTAAATATTTATCTCATGAGAGTAGAGTTGTTTTAATGAATCATTTAGAAAAAAGAAAGAAATCTTAATGGGTAGAGCCTGTCATGTCTGATAGTGCCTCTGCCAATTCGAAGGAGACTTCCAGCTGAGCCTCCCACTCTTTTTATTCTCCATGAAAGATCAACAACCAAATAAATTTTCTTCCAATGCCTCATATACATTCCTCTGATCGAAAATAGACCATAGAAACCAAAAATAACCATGAAGTGGAAGTCAAACTAATGGTTCAAAGAACCAGATAGCTCCATGCAGAGAAAAAATTGTGAGACATACAAAACCAAAAAACCTCCCACAAATCCACCTCCCTTGTTTCCAAGACTATTTGCACCCAAAAAAAAGACCCATTAATGGACCATCATTACTACTAAAACTCCCTCTTATCTCTCCTTGTCAATGCCTCCCAAAACTAGCGAATGCCATTTTCAATTTAACATGAAATTCTATATTTAGTGAAGCCTCCACATAAGCCCCCACTAAAGTTAACTAGTCTTTTCCAAACTAGCAGTACCTACATGCATTAAACCCAATCAAATCAATCAAATGCCATTGGAACCGTCACCTTAGTGTCATGTGACCCTTAGGTTCCTTTTTAATAGTGTAGGCTAGATTTCCCAAGACTTAGGTTAGTCTAATAATAAATCACCTTAGGGTTTAAAACATTGCCATAGGTAGTTTCCACCTTAGGTTAGATTGAATTCACTTCCATATATTATTAGGCATTAGGTTAATATATCCTAACATTACTTTTGTAATCTCCCCCCTTATTCATTTAGCACAAGAGCTTTAGGTTAGGACGCCATCCCATCAAAATAGAATAAGAAGCTTAGGTTAGAATGAACCCAAGTAAGTATACATAGCTAGGGAGTAGGCGATCTTACCTGGTTTAGGATACCGTTAGGATAATCCTTTAATTTTAGGATTCTAATCCCCTTCATAGTCATAAACAGACTATATTTTGTTTATGCCAATAATGTCCTACAGAGATCAATCCCAAGGACCCAAGTACAACATATAACCTACTGAAGTCATGTTAATACAAGACCAAAGAATTTGTAAAGTACAAAAGTTTAGTCCGCTATGTCTCTCAACTAATGAATATCAATTTACCATTCAGTCCATTAAGAATATTTTAAAACATTCCTTAGATCATTGAATTTGATCCAAGGATGTGTCAGTCAAATGAGATAAGTTTGCAACTCTCAAAATTAGATTATAGCTTATCAATAAGGAGTGAGAATGATTCTTACAAGCCATATCATTCCATTCTAAAGAATCTAAAAGAATAAATTATTTATCCATAACAAGCATGATTTTCTATAATTAAGGGAACACACCCCATTCAAAAAAATCACTTGCCAATGTTTGTATTGCAAAGAGAAATATAACAGTTTGATCGAGGTGTTACATACTTCTCTCCTTAAAGGAATCATCGTCCCGATGATTATCTCATTTTGATTATTGCATTAAGAATAATTAATTTATTTACTTTCTTAACATATGTTTGCAACAATATCAGAATTTAAAGTTCCAAAATCAGCATTCACATAGTTGTTTATTTAAAAAAATAAAATAGTTATCGGCCCCAAAATGGCAGACTTATTGACATATAAAGATAAAATCACAAATTTTTATCAGTCATCATAGTCAATTCTAATCAAATAAATATGGAAAATTAGTTTTCATATCTTCTAGGTTTTCCCAGGTTGCACTTTCTTCATTAAACTGGTCCCACTAGACCTTACATTGACTTATTTCACGATTTCTTAAATACAACTGGCGAGTTTCTAGCACTCGTATGGGTTTAACCACGGTTATTCTTGGGTCTTGGACTTGCAAGGAATTCTAATTTAACACATGTGATAAATATGAAATGTATTTCTTAAACAAAGAAATATGGAAAACATCATGCATTCATGACAAAGCAAGAGGTAATACTAAAAGGTAAGCTACAGGGTTGATTACTTTGACTATCTAAAAGGGTCCCACATAATGAGGCAATAACTTGGTAGCCTTGCCAAAATTTATAGAGATATTTTTCGGTTTAACCCGAAGAAATAATTTCTCACCAAGTTCAAATTTCGTGTAAACCCACTTTAAATCAGAATAACTCTTTTGCCTATCTATTGCTTCTTTCAAGTGCTCACGAATCATTTTAACTTGTTGTTCCATTTCCGTAAAGATTTCAGGTTCAATTACCTCTCTATCCTCAACTCTATCCCAACTAACAGGGGTTTTACATTTTCTTCCATATAATGCTTCAAACGGTGCCATCTTAAGAGAGGCATGATATGTGTTATTATATGCAAACTCAACTAGTGGAAGGTACTCTTCCCATTTATATTACTGATCCATACAATACATTCGTAACATATCCTATAAAACTTGATTAACTCTTTCAGTTTTTCCATCCGTTTCCGAGTAATACACATAATTGAAATTCATCTTAGTTCCTAGAGCTGCATTAAGCGTTTACAAAAACCTTGACATCATTCTAGGATCTCTATCAGATATGATTAATTCAAGTACTCCATATAATCTAAATTTTTTGTGTATAAATCTTTTAGCCAATACAGGAGAATCATCCTTCAAATTACCAACAATAAAATGTGCTAACTTCATTAATTTATCAATAACTACTAAAATAACATCATGTTTATTTCTTGACATAGGTAACCCTTGTACAAAATCCATGCTTATTACTTGCCATTTGTATTGGGGTATGCTATGAGGATATAATAAACCATCTGGGTGCATATGTTCAGCTTTAACATGTTGAAATTCAAGGAAATGTGTCACAAAATCAATAACATCCTTTTTCATTCCTTTCTATAAATATTGATGTTTTATATTAGCAAGCATCTTTGTAATACCAAGGTGTCCAGAAAAAGGTGAATTGTGAGATTCTACTAACAATTTCCTTTTTAAATCATTTAGCGAAGGTATGTATACTCTATTTCCAAATCTTAAGATTACTTCATTATCAAAGTGAAAACCTTTATACCTCGCATCATTCGGATCTATAGTAGCACTGTCTTTACTTGCTGAAAGTAAGAATTAGATTCCATAACAATTTTTACTTCATCCTTAAATTGAGTTCTCAATGTTATAAGAGCAGAATTGTGCTTCCTACGACTTAGAGTGTCAGTCACTCTATTTTCTTTACCCTTGATGTAATTTATGTCAAAATCATATTGAGACAAAAACTCTAACCACCTTCTTTGTCTTGGATTTACATTTGGCTGAGTAAAAATATACTTCAGCCCAAGATGATCAGTTTTCAATACAAAAGGTTTACCAAGCAGGTAATTCCTCCAAACTTGTGTTGCATGAACAATGGCAGAGAGATCTAAATCATGTGGAGCATAATTCAACTCATGTAAATTTAGTTTTCTACTTTCATAAGCTATGACATGATCATTTTATAACAAAATACCTCCTCGACCTTCATCAGATGCATCAGTTACTACCATAAAGTCTCCATTAGGATCTCGTACCGCTAGAATAGGTGCTGAAGTTAACTGTTCCTTCAATGTTTTGAATGAAAATTCACATTTATCACTCCAAACAAAATGATTATCCTTCTTCTATAAAGAAGTTATTGGTGCAGCCACCTTAGAAAAATATTTTACAAATTTTCTATAGTAACCAGCAAGCCCCATGAAGCTTCTAACTTCATGTACATTCTTTGGTACAGGCCACTCAGTTATAGCTTCAATTTTAGAAGTATCTACAATAATTCCATTGTCACTTATTACATGTCCCAAATAGTGCACTTCAATATCATAGAAAGAACATTTAGATAACTTACCAAATAACCGTCTCTTTCTCAAGATTTCCAAAACTATTTTCAAATGCTCATGGTGTTCCACTATGCTTTTAGAATATATGAGAATGTCATCCAAGAATATGAGCACAAATTTGTCCAAGTATTCTTGAAATATATTATTCATTAAATTCATAAATGCTACAGGTGCATTTGTTAATCCAAAAGGTAAAATCGTGAACTCCTAATGTCCATACCTTGTTCTGAAAGTTTTTTTATGAATATCCTCATCCTTAATCCATAATTGACGATATCCAGATCGAATATGTATCTTAAAATATATCAATGCTCCACACATCTGATCAAATAGATCATCAAATCTAGGGAGTGGGTATCTATTCTTGATTGTTTCTTTGTTTAACATTTTGTAATCAATGCACAATCGAAGTGTTTCATCTTTCTTTTTCACAAAAATTACTAGTGCTCCCCAAGGTGAAACACTTGGTCTAATCAAACCTTTAGACAAAATTTCTTGCAACTGAGCCTGAAGCTATACTAATTCTATAGTAGTCATTTAATAAGGTGCCTTAGAAACAAGCTGGGTTCTAGGCTTGATCTCTATTATGAAGTCAAACTCCCTTTTGGGTGGAAGACCTGGTAACTCTTCCAAAAACACGTCATTGAAGTTTTGTAACAGCGGATATCATTCCAAGACATCATTGTTCTCTTCAGTTGTTTTAACAATTTTTACTGCATATAAGGTACAACCTTTATTTTTTTCCTTTTTTAAGCTGCATAGCTAACAATTCCCTAATAGAACTCTCTCGTTTCACACCTTGAATCTCTATTGTTTTCTGTAGGTCATCTAAACAACTAATGTGTATTTCAAAATAGTCCACTTTAGCCTTATGCTCTGCTAACCAATTAACACCTATGATTACATCATAAAACCCCAAAGGTGCAACATAAAGATCAACTTCAATGGAAAAACTAGGTAAGTCAAGGACTACAAAAAGACACATACTAACTGTATGGATAACATTGTTTCCATAATGTACAGTCCTTGTTTTATCCATGTTTCTATCTTTTCTTTTTAATTTTGATGTTAATTTACTAGAAATAAAACATTCAGTAGCTCCAGTATCAAAAAGAATAGTTATAGGTATGCCAAATAACTTACCCGGAACCTCTATGGGTGTGGCCTATTTTTTAGCCTGCTTGTCAGCTACTGCAACGTGTATCTTGTGTTGCTGGTTACGATCATCCTTTTTCAAAGTGCATTGATTTTCGTAATGATCTTTGCCACAGTTATAACAACCTCATACATGTCCCTTTCTAAGCTCAGATTTATTTCCAACCTTAGAGTTATCATTCTAACCTCCATAGGACTTCTGTCTGTTATTATTGTTCTTGACAAAGTTATTTTGTGCATTACCAGTAGACTTATTTGTTGCTGCTTTCTTACTAGTATTAGATGAAAACTTAATTTTCATTCCAAATTTATTCCATGGTCCTTTCTTAGGTGCAAGAGATGATGAAGAAGAGTTGGGTATTTTCTTCCTTACTTCCTCCTTATGAGTAGAAATTGCCTTCAATTTTTGTTTCTTCCTTATGGCCTTTTCAAAAACCCCTTCCATCATGGTTGTGCTATGAACATACATATCTCCTCCTATAATGGAATTCAATCCCATGATGAATTTCCATATCCTGAACTTCTCGTCAGTTTGATACTAAGGTACATACTTAAGGAGTTTAGTAAACCGCTCCCAACACTCAGTTACAGTTAGGTTTCCTTGAGCTAAGTTTTAGAATTCAGTCATTTTCTAATCATAGTAAAGTTTTGGCAGCCAAAGTTGCCTAAAGTAACCTTTAAGTTGATCCCATGTGATATTAGTTTCGTCAATTTTTAACTCAGATTTGCGGTTGTCCCACCATGAAGATGCCTCATGGGAAAGTTGATATGCTCCCCATATCGCCTTTGTTTCCTCTAAGAAATTACTTATTGCAAAGTATTTCTCCATTTCGCTGAGCCAATTCTCAGCCCTGCCTCCTAATGTGGTGCCATCAAACTTGGTTGGACTTATCCTTTTTATATCATTAGCGAGTTCAACTTCCAGCCTAGCCTTTTTGTTCTCAGGCTGATCAGGTATGTTCACATTGTTATTATCAACACCTAAATTGGCGTTGTCCTCAGGAGGTGGCTGATTATTATTACCAGCATCTTCTTCCTCCTCATTTCCCATTACTTGTTCAAGTACAGCCAAATGATCTCTTGTGTCTAACAGGGTAACAAGGATCTCATTAAGTTTTTGGGTAGTTGTTGCTCCTTCCTTAGGTGGAGGGTTATTTGTAACATTTTTCTCTTGTTCTAACTATTTTTTATTAACAATAAAATTTAAGTTTCATTAGATTATGGACACAATAGGTCCAAGAGCTGCAACCTTCAGCTCTAATACTAAGATGTAAAATTCCCATTTTAAAACTTCGAAAAACAAGGGAATATTTTTTTTAAACGTAATGTTATTTGTTATAAATAAAACATCATTTAGAACACACATTCCATGCCAATCAATTGTTAGGAATAGTTTAATTAGTGTGAACAATAATATGTGTGATGTAAATGAGTTGTAAATACAACTCATAGATTCTAGGATAGTTGAGAGAATCATGGTGTGAGAAAGAATAGGTGTGTGAGAGATTTGTGTGAGTGTTTGTAGGGATGTGAGGATCATGGAGAGATAAGGGGGATCATGATTGGAGTTGACTCATTCTCTGTAGGAGAACAATTCCCTATAAATTGTAACCTCCTTCTATAATAAAATATCTCGGATTAATTAAAAATTCCATATTATAATATTCCGGTGTATTTCACTTTTTCTGTGTTATTTTATTCTTGTGATAATCTTGCTCGTGTTCAGCATTTTGGTATCAGAGCAGGAATTCCTGAGAGCTTCTTTGAACAATGGAGTTTTGATTTGTAAAAGGGGGCAGTCTAAATGCTCTACTATTCACTTGGCACATCAAACAGAGAGTTCAACGTTGGACTGGGATCTTTGAATCAGCATTAGATGGAATTGGAACTTGTTTAGCACCCCGTGGTTCATGCTTTGACTACAAATCCATAGTGTATTTACATCCTCATTTGCGGAGTAAAGTTTTTCTAGCTGTGTGCACATATAGATCCAGTTCTATAATAATAGTTGAGCCATGATTAGTTGAATTTTGTCTCTATTGCGGTCAATTCCACATGCATATGGCCATACATAGATCTATGCAAACCTGATATCCTCACCATTGGAGCTTTCAAAACTATATTTCAGTGCAACATGAGATTTAGTGGTAGTTTAGAAAGCATACATAGAAATGTGATAATAACACGTGCAAGGTGTTCATCTTCACTCACTGATTACTAATTCTTTAAGAATTGTGTTCTCAGATCCGCGTGGTTGATCCAGCTTGCATGGAGAAAATGGCATGCGAGCATCTTTAAATCTATAGTGGATCATTAGTAGGTTATGTCCCTGTAATCCCTCGCTCGTGGAGAAAACCATGGGCTTTAATACACATCCCATGCATGATAAAATAGGAAACATGGAGCCATTAACGTCTTTCTAAGGATTTGTCAGTGTGATTCATCATCCTGATTTTATATTTTCTTCAAGATTGTCATCTAATAATAGCATGTAGCTATATTGGATATGTTTATCATAATTGTTAATATTAATTCTAGGTTTATTAGACCTTTAGGTGTTAATATATATTATTGATTAAATTGTTACTTAAAAAGTAATTTCACTTTATTACTTTTTAATTAAATATCAATAATTTATTTTTTTAAAATTTGATTGTATTTTTTTGTCATTAAGTCTTTGTGTAAGAGTCAAAGTGGATTGTAGTGTGTCATAAAAGTATCAAAAATAAAATAAAATAAAATAAAATTTCATCACATTTCAACTATTGGACGCATTATCACTTGTACGTGACGTCTAAGTGAGGGGGTGCATTATCGATGGAGTTCAACACCCATAATGGAGATCCCGTTAGACAAATTTAATGGATTAAACTTTCACACTTGGAAATTTAAAATCCAAATGCAACTTATGAACAAAAACCTATGGGGGATTGTAAGTGGAAAAGAAACAAAACCAACTGATGCTACTAAATTACTAAAATGGCATAGTAGGGATGACAAGGTAAAAATCCATTATTGGACTTGCTTTATCAGATACTGAATTACACTATGTGGATTTAGATAAATCATCACTAAAGATATGGGATCTTCTTAACAAAACATTTGGGTCAAAAGTAACAAATGCTAAATATTCACTAAAATTACAACTCTTTAAACTAAGGATGAGTGATAGTGTGACAATGTCAAGTCACATTAATGAACTAAGTTCCCTTTTGTGTAAAATCCTCATTTTAATACATTAGAACAAGATTATTTATTTATTTTAGTGTTTTCTAGTTCTAAATACATAATTTAGAATGCACAGATCATGACAATCATTCTTATAATAGATAACCATATGCAGCTGTAATGACTCGGTGTACCGCCGATCTATTCATTCCATGACTCGGTAATCTACTGATCTATTCATGTGTATCTTAGAGTTGGTGTTTTCATCAGAACACTTCACTCTTGTGGTTCTCCTCCCTAATCTGGGATTTTGAGTGCTCTATCCAATGAACCTATCTGAATAATTGTTACCATTATTCATCGGCATCACGCCCCTAAGACTAGGTGACATAGGATAACACAATCAACAGCTTGCGATAATTTGGCCAAAGATTTGAAACATGTTCATGTCCCTTATTCCTTGACGGCATACTCATCAATCCGGAATACATCCTTCACCCCACTCCGATGTTATCTAAAATGTCTTATACCGACTTCTGTCAGTCCCCCTGACCCAATTTTTCACTCCGGTATGGACTAATATCATAACTCATGTTATAAGGATGCCCTTGAAGGCTAGGGGTAAGCTAACATACTGGATAAACCACTATTAACCCTGTGTGTCAAGATACCCTAAGTCTCAAGGGCTGCCTCATAACACGTCTATGGTCCTAACCAGTTCCGAAGGAAAATCTTGAACAAGTTTCGGGTGTAAATATTAATCATCAATGCAGAAGGGTGTTGCCATATGTCACCTACATTGTTGTATCCTCGAGAAGATCCTAATCTTCTCGAAGGTACAACCCTGTAGTTGACATGTGCCAACATCCTATGATACAGCCTTGGAAAGATGTACATACCTCCAAGAAGTTATTAAGTTGAGTTAAATTAGAATTACAGAACCTCCTAACTAGGTAGCCTTTCCCCAACCCAGGGTCCCACACCTTTGAGTTGCCTTACGTAATTAAGTTCAGTTTCACAGAGAGAAGTTTAATAAGATTGAGATAGTGTCAAGGTGTCAATCGGTTCCAAATAACCTTGTTTCCTCATAATAGTGCAATAGGCATAATTTTCCCCCATAAGGAAGATAACTAAACCCGTAAGGGTTCATATCACCCCAAAGACTGAAATATATCAGACTTATTTCCATCAAGACATTGAGATTTAAAGCCAACAATTACATTGCTTTGACCTAGAACATTATGTAGGGAGTAATAGAATACTCCTCTAGTTATAGCTACATGTTAGGGCATAGTTCAACCTCAACTTCCCTAAAAATGTAGTGGTCTAATTTGCAATTTAGCCATATCCATAATATATAAGAATTACTAATCAACATGTAGTATTCAGTCACATAATTTTACAAGGCTTACTTAGGGATTCCATATAGACCCCATGGCATTCAATATTAAGAATGCACTCTCATTCATTCAGACGTGTGAAGATCAATTCAACAAATAAGAACACAACCACGTAAGTAACATTTCCCATTTCATTTATTTTCAATCTATAAAATTACAACTTATGCACTTTGGCATATTTTAATACAATAAACATCAACAAAGAGTAACATTCTTCTTATAGTACAATCAGAGAGATCCTATCGGAATTCATCATAAACACCAGATTAAGCAATCTGGGCATCATAATAGATTTGCATGCCTTTACCACTTACGATGACCATCTGCAAAATTTGCCAGCACGGGTCAGTTCAGTGAACTGAGCATGATAAGCACTAATTCCTACAACAATTGCATTCCATCAATTGTTTTCATTAAACAACCTGTTTAAATGAAATCAACTTCATCAAATCCATAATCATGAATCGTGCACTAATTATCTTTCTACCATTCAAATATGACTTTATAACATAACTCATATTATAGTTATTATTTCAACTTAAATATTTTCAGATGATTCATCTTATACAAGAAAATAAGAAGAAACAATAAGAATCCTAAGTACCTAGCCATCTAAAAACCAAGATCAATATCAATCCTAATATAATTACTCTAATCAAGAAATCTTTTCATGGAAGGCAACCAACAAATTGGCATATGAACAATTCAAGCAAGATCAGATTACTGGCTCAAGCAAGTTTAGATAACGAATTTCCTCTAAACTTTTTCATATCAATTAATAAACATCGCTAAGTATACAAAACTTTTTCTACACTGATACTTTTATACAAGTAAATAATAACTGAATTTCATAGTCAGGGTAATAATACTGATAAAGAGAAGGAAAGGAAACTTCTAGTTAAGATTCAACACTTACCACTCTTTTCACCTAAATTTTAACAGTCCATTCATCTTATACCCATACTGTAGAGTTCTTATAGAGATTCAAAAGAAGGGAGCACTCATAATTTCCAGAAATGGAGAGAATACCTTCGTAATCCAAAAATCCTATAACAACTTATCCTTCACAACTAAGAGGAAGAAACAGAGGAAATCAGAACTCCATTGCAAACAAGTTCAGAACTGTACCAACTACCCAGGAGTAATGTATATATATATATTCTTAAATTTAATTAGGGAAGAAGAGAAGGAAAGTAAATCAACACCTAAGTTCACCAATAGCTCCAATCAGGTAGAATTACTTTAAAAGTTGCCCATCGATCCCTAGGGTCTTGCGATTCTACATTAAACAAAAGCCAAGGATTGTTACAAAATGATATTAAATGTTCTAGTATCAGATAACAGTCCTGAACCATGTAAACAGTCTACACTTCACCCATGACTTGAATCATTTTTGACTAAGAGTTAGGGTAACTGTTCCATTATCATTACTTACCAATAAACCAAAACTAGTTAATTCCAACCATTACACTGGATAGTTTGTTGTTACGTTCCAAGATACCAAAACAAATTGCACTTCCAAAGTTAATAGATGAATTCTAATTATAGATTTCAAAGTCACCTCTGGTAACATCAAACATAGTCAATTCCTTTCCAATCATTAAACCTAATTTCCATTCATGCAGATCTAGGATCACCCACAAATTGTTAGGGGATAGAGTTCATCAAAGTACATTTTCTCTTGGTCATAACTACGTTCCAATTATCCAAGTAAAAATCATAAAAATAATAGTTGCACAAAATATTTCATTACTTACAGAACCTATATTCATAGAAACCTTCAAACCCTTTTCTAATAAAGGTACAGGCTTAGAATTCAACCATATTTCCTACTTGTGCGACTGAACTAGTCAAGATTTATAGAAGGAACTAACAGTTTCACCACAAATCCAACTATATAGTTTCCTGAAGCTATCTAGTAATAGTAGAGCTCATACAACTAAGAAACAATCAAATAAACCAACCAAATTTGACACAACAGTTCATTTTATGGTATCTTCAACATGAAATCATCGAGCACGACATCTATCATGGTACGAGGTGGAAATTAAATACCTCAGTCAAAAAAAGAGACATAAAACACTTCTACAGAAGTCGAAACCCATATTGTATTCACATCATGGACAAAAGATAAAAGAAGTAGATTCATCAAGGTCTATGTAAAACAAGGGATTCCCAAATCCACAAGAAAAGAAGAAAACCAATACATTGCTACCAGTCAGGCCAACTGTACAAAAATCATTTGAACAAAGTTATTCTAGTGAAAGAATTTAAAGGAAAGCAATATTTTTAAAAGTTAGGGCCTATCATGCCTGATAGTGTCACTTAAAAATTTGAAGAAGACCTCTGAATGTGCTTGTACCTTCTCTTCTTCTTCCACGAAAGATTAAACAACAAAATATTGTTACCCTCCATGCCTTATATATTTCCCCCGATAGAGAAGTAAGCTAGAAGCTCTCAAAGTTGCCATGCAACGAAGAGTAGACGACTTGTTCGAAGAACTAGTGCTCAAGCAGAGCAAAAAACGGAATGCATGGAAAAAAAAACAACCAAACAAAATTCCACTTGTATGCCTTCCCAAGCAATCTGTGCTCGAGGACCAATGCTCATTAATTGCATTTACTTCCATTCTCCTACCTATTTTCCATTGCCACCGACTGCCAAAGTTGGTGATTGCCACAAAAAAAAAAAAACATTCCCATCCTTAGAGACACTACCACGTAAGACTATATTAGCAATATTTATCCTCCGCTAAACCTGATAGCATTCCATTTCCTTCAACCTTATCCCCTCTTAAATTCCATGGAAACCACCGCCCATGACTCACGACCCTCCTTAGGTCCCCCCCCTTCTTAGCATTAGTTAAGATAGGTTAGTGACTTAGGTTAGATCATAGAATAAGACATTAGTCTCATTTCCATAGGCTAGGTTTAGTTAATCCTTAGGAGTATCAAGCTCATAGTTTAGGACTAGGTTAGATTAACAAATCTTGTAGCATTAGGTTATAGTTTAGGTTAAAACTATTAACCTTACTGACTCTAGTTTAGGTCCCCTAAATAGGACTAATCAATGTTAGAGTTTAAACATGGTAAAACATTCATGTATCAGATTCCACTTAGCATCAATAATTTAAGCTTTAGATATAAAACATATACTTCTTACCTGGCTTACGGTCCAAGTCTCTCCTAATGTTACGATATCTGGAACCAAATTCTATTTACCATGATCAGCCTGAGTTAATCTCCAGAATTGATCATTCAAAGCTCAGCCAGACTTTGTAACTATCAAATAGTCAATAAAATTTGTTCATCCTAAATGAACTTAAAACATTCCTTGGATTAATGCAACTGATCCAAGGCTGAGTCATAAAGGTGGATAAATCCACAATTCATCCAGAGATTAGATTGAACTCAAGTGTAAGAATGAAAGAAACAAAAGATTCCAAGCACATTCTGGTTTAGTCAAAAATCTTAAGAGTAGAAAGGATATAATCCATATCAAGCATGACTTCCCTAAACCAAAGGAACATGTCCTAATACAGGAGAAATCATTTATCAACACTTGAATGCTCAGGAGAAAGTAACAACTGTTAAGGGTGTTACATGCTTCCCTCCTAAAAGATTCATCATCCCGATGATTACATCTCTTGATTTATCTTCAGGCCAATCAATTATTTGGTTCTCTAAAAAAATTACTATTTCTAACTTGAATAATTCCAGAATTCAATATCGTGATACTATTCATTCAACCTAAATAATGTTTGCCCCAAAACTGGCTTACATAAAAACATGAAAAGGATAATTTCATAATAGTCATTTTTCCACTTTTTTTTGTTTTTAGTCAACAGATTCAATTCTGTTCAAAAATAAAGGGAAAATTATTTTTTATCTCTTCCAAATTTTCCCAAGCTGCACTTTCTTCATTAAACTGATCCCACTAGACCTTACATCGTTGTATTTCACAATTTCTCAAATGCAAATTGTGAGTTTCCAATACTCGAGTATGTTTAACCATGATTATTACTGGGTCTTGGACCTGCAAGGAATTCCAATTTAAAACATGTGACAAATCTGAAATGTATTTCTTAAGTAAAGAAATATGCAAAACATCATGCATGCGAGACAAAGCAGGTGGTAATGCTAATCGGTAAGCTACGGGATTGATTACTTCGACAATTTTGAAAGGTCCCACATAACGAGGTGATAACTTGGTAGCCTTGCCAAAAATTAATTGAGCTTTTTCTTGGTTTAACATGAAGAAAAACCTTTTCATCAAGTTCAAATTTTCGATCAACCCGCTTTAGGTCAGCATTGCTCTTCTGCCTATCTGCTGCTTCCTTCAATCATTCACAAATCATTTTAATTTTCTGTTCCATTTTAGTAAGGATTTTAGGTCCAATTACCACTCTATCCTCTAAACTATCCCAACTAACAGGGGTTCTGCACTTTCTTCCATAAAGTGCCTCGAAAGGTGCCATTTTAAGAGAAGAGTGATATGTGTTGTTCTATGCAAATTCAACTAATGGGAGATACTCTTCCCATTTATAATGTTGATCCATGTAATACATTCGTAACATATCTTCCAGCACCTGATTTACTCTCTTAGTTTGTCCATCTGTTTCTGGATGATATGCAGAACTGAAGTTTAGTTTAGTTTCAAGAGTTGTATTTAGCATTTGCCAAAACCTTGATGTCATTCAAGGATCCCTGTCAAATATTATCAATTCTGGTACTCCATGTAACCTGAAAATCTCGTGCACAAATCTTTTAGCTAGCATAGGAGAACCATCCTTTAGACTTCCAGCGATGAAATGAGCTACCTTTGTTAGTTTGTCCACAACTACCAAGATAACATCATGTTTATTTCTCGACACAGGCAGCCCTTGTACAAAGTCCATGCTTATTACTTGCCATTTAAACTGCCGTATGCTATGGGGATATAATAAACCAACAGGGTGTATGTGTTCTGTCTTCACCAGCTGACATTCCAGACAATGAGTCACATAATTAATAACATCCTTTTTCATTCCCTTCCAAAAATATTGTTGTTTTAGATCAGCAAGCATTTTAGTAATACCCGAGTGTCTAGAAAAGGGTGAATTATGAAATTCAACTAACAATTTCTTTCTTAAATCATTTAGCAAAGGTACGTATACCCTGTTTTCATAACGTAAGATTCCTTCATTATCAAAATGAAAACCTTTATACCTTTCATCTTTTGGTTCTGCAGCAAGCGCTACTTTTACTTGCTGAAAGTATACTTCAGATTCTGATGCACTTTTTACCTCATCTTTAAACTAAGTTCTTAATGTTATAAGAGTAGAAATGTGCTTCCTACGGCTTAGAGCATCTGTTACTCTATTCTCTTTTCCTTTGATGTAACTAATATCAAAATCATATTGAGACAAAAAATCTAACCACCTTCGTTGTCTTGCATTTAGATTAGGCTGAGTGAAAATGTATTTCAGCCCTAAATGATTAGTTTTCAACTCAAAAGGTTTCCTAAGTAAATAGTGTCTCCAAACTTGAAGCACATGAACAATTGCAGCAAGCTCTAAATCATGAGGGGCATAATTCAGCTCATGTAACTTAAGTTTTCTACTTTCATAAGCTATGACATGATCATTTTGTAACAAAACACCTCCAAGGCCCTCCCCAAATGCATCCGTTATAACAGTAAAGCCTCCATTAGGGTCCAGTAAAGCTAAAATAGGTGCTGAAGTCAACTGAATTTTCAAACTTTTAAAAGCAAAATCACACTTATCATCCCAAATAAATTTCTTATCCTTTTTCTACAATGAAGTTATCGGTGAAACCACTTTAGAAAAATCTTTAACAAATTTTCTATAATAACCAGCAAGGCCCATAAAGCTTCTTACTTCATGTACATTCTTTGGTGTAGGCCACTTGGTTATCACCATTATTTTAGAAGGATCTACTACAATTCCTCCTTTACTAATGACATGACCTAAATAGTGAACTTCAGTATCAAAGAAAGAACATTTGGATAACTTACCGTATAACTTTATTTTTCTCAAAATTTCCAAAACTATCTTCAAATGCTCATTATGCTCCTCAACACTTTTAGAATAAATGAGAATATCATTTAAGAATACAAGCACAAACTTGTCCAAATATTCTTGAAAGATATTATTCATTAAGTTCATGAAAGTTGCGGGTGCTTTAGTTAATCCAAAGGGTAAAATCGTGAATTCATAATGTCCGTACCTTGTTCGGAAAGTTGTTTTATGAATATCTTCTTCTTTAATTCTCAATTGATGATACCCAGATCGAAGATCTATTTTGGAATAAACTGATGCTCCGTGCATTTGATCAAATAAATCATCAATTCTTGGAAGTGGGTATCTATTCTTGATTGTGGCTTTGTTTAACATTTGGTAATCAATACACAGTCTAAGTGTTCCATCTTTCTTTTTCACAAATATTACTGGTGCTCCCCAAGGTGAAACACTTGTTCTAATCAAACCCTTAGACAAAAGTTCATGTAATTGAGCCTTAAGCTCAACTAACTCTGTAGTAGTCATCCGATAAGGTGCTTTAGAAATAGGTTCCGTTCTTGGTTTGATTTCAATGGTGAAGTCAAATTCCCTTTTGGGTGGTAAACCTAGTAATTCCTCTGGAAATACATCTTTGAAACTTTGTAACAGTGGGTATTGTTTCATGAAATCACCGTCTTCTTCTGCAGATTTATATATCTTTACTACATATAAGGTACATCCTTTGTTTTTAGCCTTTTTAAGTTACATCGCTGATAGTTTCCTAACTGAAATTTCCCGTTTTACACCTTGAATTTCTGCTATTTTCAGTCGATCATCTAAACATATTATATATTTTTCAAAGCAGTCTACTTTTGCTTTATGGTCAGCTAACCAATTAACGCCGATAACAACGTCATAGGATCCCAGAGGTGCAACATAGAGGTTAACTTCCATGGAAAAGTTAGGTAAGTCAAGGACTGCTCCAAAAAGACACATACTAACTATATGAACAGAGTTATTACCATACTGTACAGTCCAAGATTTATCCATTTTTCCAGCTTTTCTTTTGAGTTTAGAAGCGAGTTTACTAGAAATAAAACATTCAGTAGCTCCTGTATCAAAAAGAATAGTTACAGGTATGCTAAATAACTTACCAGGAACTTCTATAGGTGTCACTTGCCTTTCAGCTTGTTTGTCTGCTACTGCAACATGTATCTTATGCTGCTGATTACGATCATCCTTCTTCAAAGGGCATTGATTTGCGTAGTGATCTTTGCCACAATTATAGCAGCCTCCTACAAGTCCCCTTTTAGGCTCAAAATTACTTCCATCCTTAAAATTATCACGTTGTCCTCCATAGGACTTCTGCCCATTATTATAATTCTTGGCAAAACTATCCCTTGCATTTCCAGTAGGCTTATTCACTGTCGTTTTCTTATTATTATCCACTGAAAACTTGTTTTTATTGCCAAAATTTTTCCATGGCCCCTTCTTGGGTGCAAGAGAAGTTGAAGAAGGGTTTGGAATCTTCTTCCGCACTTCCTCTTTATGAGTAGAAATAGCCTTTAATTTCTGTTCTTGCCTTATGGATTTTTCAACAACCCCTTCCATAGTGGTTGCGCTGTGAACATCAACCTCTCCTCCTATCACGGGATTTAGTCCCATGATGAATTTCCATATTCATAACTTCTCGTCAGTTTGATACTACGGTACGTACTTGAGGAGTTGTGTAAACTGCTCCCAGTATTTAGTTACAGTTAGCTTCCCTTGAACTAAGTTCTTGAATTCTGTCATTTTCTGATCATAGAAAAGTTGTGGCAGCCAACGTTGCCTAAAATAGCCTTTAAATTGATCCCAAGTGATGTTGGTTTCATCAATATTTAGCTCATCTTTACGGCTATCCCACCATGAAGATGCTTCATGAGAAATCCGATAGGCTCCCCAAATAGCTTTGGTTTCCTCCGAGAAGTTTCTTATTGCAAAGTAATTCTCCATTTCACTGAGCCAGTTCTCAACTCCATCTCCTAATGTGGTGCCATCAAATTTAGGAGGACTTATCCTTGTTATATCATTAGTGAGTTCCGCTGCCAACCTGGCCTTTTTGTTTTCTAGTTGGACAAGTACATTTCCATTGTTATTACCAACACCCATATTGGGGTTGTCCTCAGGAGGTGGCTGATTGTTGATATCAGCTTCATCATCCTCCTCATTTCCCATCACTTGTTATTCAAGTACAGCCAAACGATCTCTTGTGTCCAGTAGGGCAGTAAGGATCTCATCAATTTTTTGGGTTGTTACTGCCCCTTCCTCTGGTGGAGCATTATTTGCAATGTTTCCCCTTATTCTAACCATTTTCTGTTACAAGAAAATTCAGGTTTTTATCAGATTATGGACACAATAGGTCCAAGAGCTGTAACCTTTGCTTTGATACCAAGATGTAACATCCTCATTTTAATACATTAGAACAAGATAATTTTTATTTATTTTTAGTATTTTCTAGTTATAAATACATAATTTAGAACACACAGATCATGAAAATAATTCTTATAATATATAACCATATGCAACTGTACTGACTCGGTGTACCGCCGATCTATTCATGTGTATCTTAGAGTTGGTGTTTTCATCAGAACACTTCACTCTTGTGGTTCTCCTCCCTAATATGGGATTCTGAGTGCTCTGTCCAAGGAACCTATTTGAATAATTGTTACCATTATTCATCGGCATCATGTCCCTGAGACTAGGTGACATAGGACAATGAAATCAGCAGCTTGCGATACTTTGGCCAAAGATTTGAAACATGTTCATGTCCCTTATTCCTTGATGGCATACTCATCAATCTAGAATACGTCCTTCACCCCACTCCGATGTTATATAGAACATCTTATACCGACTTCTGTCAGTCCCCCCCCTGACCCAATTTTTCACTCCGGTACGGACTAATATCATAACTCACGTTATAAGGATGCCCTTGAAGGCTAGGGGTAAGCTGACATACTGGATCAACCACTATTAACCCTGTGTGTCAAGATACCCTAAGTCTCAAGGGATGCCTCATAACACGTCTATGGTCCTAACCAGTCCCGAAGGAAAATCTTGAACAAGTTTCGGGTGTAAATCTTAATCATCAATGCAGAAGGGTGTTGCCATATGTCACCTACATTGTTGTATCCTCGAGAAGATCCTAATCTTCTCGAAGGTACAACCCTGTAGTTGACATGTGCCAACATCCTATGATACAGCCTTGGAAAGATGTACATACCTCCAAGAAGTTCTTAAGTTGAGTTAAATTAGAATTACAGGCCCTCCTAACTAGGTAGCCTTTCCCCAACCCAGGGTCCCACACCTTTGAGTTGCCTTACGTAATTAAGTTCAGTTTCACAGAGAGAAGTTTAATAAGATTGAGATAGTGTCAAGGTGTCAATCGGTTCCAAATAACCTTGTTTCCTCATAATAGTGCAACAAGCCTAAGTTTCCCCCATAAGGAAGATAACTAAACCCGTAAGGGTTCATATCACCCCAAAGACTGAAATATATCAGACTTATTCCCATCAAGACATTGAGATTTAAAGCCAAAAATTACATTGCTTTGACCTAGAACATTATTTAGGGAATAATAGAATACTCCTCCAGTTATAGCTACATGTTAGGGCATAGTTCAACCTCAACTTCCCTAAAAATGTAGTGGTCTAATTTCCAATTTAGCCATATCCATAATATATAAGAATTACTAATCAACATGTAGTATTCAGTCACATAATTTTACAAGGCTTACTTAGGGATTCCATATAGACCCCATGGCATTTAATAATAAGAATGCACTCTCATTCATTCAAACGTGTGAAGATCAATACAACAAATAAGAACACAACCACCTAAGTAACATTTCCCATTTCATTTATTTTCAATCTATACAATTACAACTTATGCACTTTGGCATATTTTAATACAATAAACTTCAACAAAGAATAACTTTCTTCTTATAGTACAATAAGAGATATACTGTCGAAATTCATCATAAAAACTAGATTAAGTAATTTGGGCATCATAATAGATCTGCATGCCTTTACCACTTACGATGACCATCTACTAAATTTGCTAGCACAGGTCAGTTCAGTGAACTGAGAATGATAAGCAGTAATTCCTAAAACAATTGCATTCCATCAATTGTTTCCATTAAACAACCTGTTTAAATGAAATCAACTTCATCAAATCCATAATCATGAATCACACTAATTATCTTTCTACCATTCCAATATGACTTTATAACATAACTCATATTATAGTTATTACTTCAACTTAAATCTTTTCGGATGATTCATCTTATACAAGAAAATAAGAAGAAACAATAAGAATCCTAAGTACCTAGCCATCTGAAAACCAAGATCAGTATCAATCCTAATATAATTACTCTAATCAAGAAATCTTTTCATGGCAGGCAACCAACAAATTAGCATATGAACAATTCAAGCAAGATCAGATTACTGCCTCAAGCAAGTTCAGATAAGAAATTTCCTATAAACTTTTTCGTATCAATTAATAAACATTGCTAAGTATACAAAAATTTTGCTACACTGATACTTTTATACAAGTAAATAATAACTGAATTTCATAGTCAGGGTAATAATACTAATAAAGAGAAGGAAAGGAAACTTCTAGTTAAGATTCAACACTTACCACTCTTTTCACCTAAATTTTAATAGTCCGTTCATCTTATACCCATATTGTAGAGTTCTTATAGAGATTCAAAAGAAGGGAGAACTCATAATTTCCAGAAAGGGAGAGAATACCTTCGTATTCCAAAAATCCTATAACAACTTCTCCTTCACAACTAAGAGGAAGAAACAGAGGAAATCAGAACTCCATTGCAAACAAGTTCATAACCATACCAACTACCCATGAGTAATGTATATATATATATATATATATATATATATATTCTTAAATTTAATTAGGGAAGTAGAGAAGGCAAGTAAATCGACACCTAAGTTCACCAACAGCTCCAATCAGGTAGAACTGCTTTAAAAGTTTCCCATAGATCCCTAGGGTCTTGCGATTGTACATTAAACAAAAGCCAAGGATTGTTACAAAATGATATTAAACGTTCTAGTATTAGACCACAGTCCTGAACCATGTAAACAATCTACACTTCACCCATGACTTGAATCATTTTTGACTAAGAGTTAGGGTAATTTTTCCGTTATCATTACTTACCAATAAATCAAAACTAGTTAATTCCAACCATTACACTGGATAGTTTGTTGTTACGTTACAATATACCAAAACAAATTGCACATCCAAAGTTAATAGATGAATTCTAATTATAGATTTCAAAGTCACCTCTAGTAACATCAAACACAGTCAATTCCTTTCCAATCATTAAACCTAATTTCCATTCATGCAGATCTAGGATCACCCAGAAATTGTTAGGGGACATAATTCATCAAAGTACGTTTTCTCTTGGTCATAACTACGTTCCAATTATCCTAGTAAAAATCATAAAAACAATAGCTGCACAAAATATTTCATTACTTACAGAACCTATATTCGTAGAAACCTTCAGACCCTTTTCTAATAAAGGTACAGGCTTAGAATTCAACCATATTTCCTACTCATGCGACTGAACCAGTTGATATTTATAAAAGGAACTAACAGTTTCACCACAAATCCAACTATATACTTTCCTGAAGTTTTCTAGTAATAGTAGAGCTCATACAACTAAGAAAAAATCAAATAAACCAATCAAATTTGACACAACAGTTCATTCCATGGTATCTTCAACACGAATCATCCAGCACGACGTCTATCATGGTACCTGTTTGGAAATTCAATACCTCAGTCAGAAAAAGAGACATAAAACACTTCTACAGAAGTTGAAACCCATATTGTATTCATAGCATGGAGAGAAGATAAAAGAAGTAGATTCATCAGGGTCTACGTAAAACCAGGGATTCCCAAATCCACAAGAAAATAAGAAAACCAATACATTGCTCCCAGCCAGGCCGAGTGTACAAAAATCATCTGAACAGAGTTGTTCTAATGAAAGCATTTAAAGGAAAGCAATATTTTTAAAATTTAGGGCCTATCATGCCTGATAGTTTTGCTTAAAATTTTGAAGAAGACCTCTGAATTTGCTCACACCTTCTCTTCTTCTTCCATGAAAGATTAAACAACAAAATATTGTTACCTAGATGCCTTATATATTTCCCCCAATAGAGAAGTAAGCTAGAAACTCTCAAAGTTTCCATACAACGAAGAGTAGACGGCTGGTTCGAAGAACCAGTGCTCAAGCAGAGCGGAAAATGGAATGCATGGAAAACAAAACAACCAAACAAAATTCCACTTGCATGCCTTCCCAAGCAATCCACGCTCGAGGACAAATTCTCATTAATTGCATTTACTTCCATTCTCCCACCTATTTTTCATTTGCATCGACTGCCAAAGTTGGTGATCACCACAACAAAATAAATAAACATTCCCATCCTTAGAGACACTGCCACGTAAGACTATATTAGTAGTCTTTATCCTCTGCTAAACCTGACAACATTTCATTTCCTTTAACCTTATCCCCTCTTAAATGCCATGGAAACCACTGCCCATGACTCGCAACCCTCCTTAGGTCCCCCCCCCTTCTTAGCATTAGTTAAGATAGGTTAGTGACTTAGGTTAGATCATAGGATAAGACATTAGTCTCATTTCCATAGGCTAGGTTTAGTTAACCCTTAGGAGTATCAAGCTCATAGTTTAGGACTAGGTTAGATTAACAAATCTTGTAGCATTAGGTTATATTTTAGGTTAAAACTATTAACCTTACTGACTCTAGTTTAAATCCCCTAAATAGGACTAATCAGTGTTAGAGTTTAAACATGGTAAAACATTCCTATATCAGATTCCACTTGGCATCAATAATTTAAGCTTTAGATATAAAACATATACATATTACCTAGCTTACGGTCTAGGTCTCTCCTAATGTTATGATATCTAAAACCAAATTCTATTTACCATGATCAGCCTGAGTTAATCTCTGGAATTGATTATTCAAAGCTCAGCCAGACTTTGTAACTATCAAATAGTCAATAAAATTTTTTCATCCTGAATGAACTTAAAACATTCCTTGGATCAATGCAACTAATCCAAGGCTGAGTCATAAAGGTGGATAAATCCAAAATTCATCCAGAGATCAGATTGAACTCAAGTGCAAGAATGAAAGAAACAAAAGAGTCCAAGCACATTCTAGTTCAGTCAAAAATCTTAAGAGTAGAAAGGATATAATCCATATCAAGCATGACTTCCCTAAACTAAAGGAACATGTCCTAATATAGGAGAAATCATTTATCAACACTTGAATTCTCAGGAGAAAGTAACAACTGTTAAGGGTGTTACATTTTGAGACAACTCACATAAGTGAAAGATAATGTAGCAGATGAGGATGAAAAAGCCATATTGTTAAACAACTTGCCTCCAAAATACAGCAATGTTGTATTTACATTAGGACAAATTCCTTCTCAAACACTTGAGGACATGATTTCAGCTCTCCTAGCAGAAGACAAAAGAATTGCAGAAGACATAAAAGAAGAAATTGCTTTATTTGTAAGGAAAAAGAAATACAATAAATTTCTTTAAAATAAAGAAGAATCAGAATGCTTCTACTGCAAGAAAAAAGGGCATACAATCTTGTATTGTAGAATTTGAGCTAAATATTTACTCAATGGAAATATTAAGCCAAATGAAGCAAATCTAGTTAAAGAAGAGTCAGATAATGAAGAGGAAGACCCAGTGAAAGAAGATCCTGACTACAATTCTGAAGATTTTTTGTTCTAAATAAACTGAATGGAGGTAGGAGGCAAAGGAGGAGGAGGATGATCAACATCTCTTGTTAGTCACCAACAAAGGGACTACTTAAAATGTATTGGTGACTTCTATTTCAGTTTTGTGTTTGCTTTTTGTTGTAATAATGAACAGTGGATTTTTCCTGTTCATGATTGTAATCAATTTCCTATATGAAATCTCCTAAAAATGGGAATATGATGAGAGCTAAAAATAAACTGTAAACAACATGATCTTTCTTGGATTTTGGTAAACCACTTTGAAAACCACTTCCTTGGTTTGTGGTAAACCACTTTGAAAACCACCCTTCTCTACTTTATGGTAAACCACTTTGAAAAAACATTTCATTGGTTGATGATAAACCACTTTGAAAATCATCTAGGTCATGAGTCAGCATTAGTCGACAAGTTACATTTCAAGATAAGTTTTCCCCATGTTCACACTAAGGGGGTGGATGTTAGGAATAGTTTAATTAGTGTGAACAATAATATGTGTGATGCAAATGAGTTGTAAATACAACTCATAGATTCTAGGATATTTGAGAGAATCATGGTGTGAGAAAGAATAGGTGTGTGAGAGATTTGTGTGAGTGTTTGTAGGGATATTATGATCATGGAGAGATAAGGGGGATCATGATTGGAGTTGAATCCTTCTCTGTAGGAGAACAATGCCCTATAAATTGTAACCTCCTTCTATAATAAAATATCCTAGATGAATTAAAAATTCCATATTATAATATCCCGATGTATTTCTCTTTCTCTGTGTTATTTGATTACTTTAATAATCTTGCTCATGTTCAACATCAATCTCATAATAGATAACCATATGCAATTGTAATGACTTGGTATACTACTGATCTCTCATTCCATGACTCAGTTACCAACCTATATCTCATGTTAACTTAAAGTATGGAATACTTTATGTATACTATGTATAGTTGGTTTCCTACCCTATTCCAGGTACTGAGTGATCTGTTTAAAGAACATATATGAATATATGTTACCAATTCATCTGACATCACGTTGCTTTAAACTAGGTGACATAGGAAAACAAAACCAGTAGCTTGCGATACTTTGACCAAAGATTTTTAACATATTGTTCATGATACTATTCCTAGATGACATACTCGTCATTTCATAATATGTCCTTCACCTCACTCTTTTGTTATCTAGAATGGTCTTTACTAACTACCGTCAGAAAACTTGCCCAAGGTTTGACTCTAGCCCAGATTAGCAACATAATTTATTATAGGAAGATGCTCATGATGACTTAGGGTATGTGGGCATACTCAGCTGACCTAAGTCATCCGAATGTGCCAAGGTACCCTAAGTCATAGAAAGCTACTACCTATCCAAAACATGCTACTAACTTGACCTAGAGGGGAACTAAGTTCAAGTCCAAATGTGTGTAGATCTAGATGAACAAATACGGAAGGGTGTTTCCACATGTCAAGTGCAACACTGTATCCTCGGGAAGTCCTAGGAATTCTCAAGGGTATAGTCCTGTAGTTGGCATGTGCCAACATCCATGAGACCTAATTCATCAAGATGTACATACACCCTTAGTGGTCATTATCATGATTAATATTGGATTAAGATTCAGATTACAACAACCATGCCTAGCCCTAATTCCAACATTCATTAATTCCTTTATCCATAACTAGCCTGAATAGATATGGAGGACTTCCTTATTTCAAGTTTGCATTTTTGTTCATTAACGTGGCATAACAAGCAGTTATCCCAAAAAAATAGGACAACAAACATCAAACGTTTAATTCTTAATACAACCTAGTTGTCCAAATCAAGTGTGTCATCCACCTAGATTCAACTAGTGTTTACTTTATAACCATAGTTAAAAGATTAAAGATCATAACCACTATTCCCTTTTAACATTCTTAGCTCATATAGATCAATTTTATGCCCAATGCATATTTCATTATTATCTAGAGATGTGTAAATAAATAACGACACCTTTATAATTTAACAAGATTCCTTATAATAAGGTGAAATGTATTATCCCCCTTATCTAACTTATTAACCCATAAAATTAAAAGTACACAACCAGATACAAGAATACCACCAAGATATCACTATTAATTCCATCATACAAGTACAAAATAATTCACACCAAAAATTGGAATCCAACTCAAAACCTTTCAATTCATGATGATAAATATACATTTACAAGACTATGCATTTTAGACATTCTGCATGTCATTCAAAATTAAGATCTTAAAAGAACATCAATTTTCTTTTCCAATACAACTCAGAATGATTTGAAATCCTTTACATAAGATCTAGAATTAAGTAAACCAATGCATCATAAAAAATTTTTCCTTCTTTTATCACTTTCAATGTCCATCTGCAAAAATTGCTAGCACGGGTTAGTTTAATGAACTGATCATGATAAGCACTAAGCATTAAAGTGAAGTGCATTCCACTAATTGTTCCATTAAAAAACTCTGATTTAATGAAATAATTAATATATCATACAAATAATCATAAGTAATAACATTTAGAAAAGAAGTACAATAAAGAGTCTGAATTCACTTTTAAGAAAGAAGCATAATAGAATCTGCAACATCTACATTATATCAGAAGGTTTAATGATCCTATCAAATACTTTAAAACAATCAACAGGGCTTTTCATCCAATTGTTTCATAGTTCTATAAGAATAGAAATACACATTTATCTTTTACTAAGCAGCTAAAGAAGTTAATTACAGCCTAGCTCATATTACGATGCTTCATATTTCCATGTAAGTAAATAAGAAGAATCAATACATATTATTTCCCATACATTAATCATCTGAAAGACAAAAACAAGTTTAGAACACACAAAACTGCCTCATTCCAAAGATAACAATATAAGGATTCAAAATTAAAGGATCAACATCCAACAAGAATCCCTATTCAATCCAAGTAGGGGTTGAGAGTCAAATCAGTCCTCATACAAGTCTAAACTAACTTCCACATGTTAGAAGATATAATTCAAAGATCTGAAACCAGAATTTCCACAAATCCAAGCTAGACTCAACAAAATTAATCTCTTATCCAATCCATTCAAGAAGGGTTCATAATAAGACAGAGTGCAAAAAGAGGTAACCTTCCAATATCATTCCAAATGGAGTATGACTCAATCAAGCAAAACAGTCGGTCGAAGAATGTTATTATTTTCTTTCCTACATACCGACTCAGGGTAGAGAAGGAAATGATATACTTCATATTTGCACACCCTATCAAGTTCAAAGAAGGCGGTACAGTCTAAAAGACATAAGTACTAAAACCATTCACACTCAAGAAGCTACATGAAGAAGATCTCAAAAGAGATTACCATATCAACTTCGAACCGAAACTAATCTCTCAAGACCTTATCAAGAAAACATTCCATAAAGGAGTTAAAGCATTTCAATCCATGAATACAAGTAAAAATCCAACTCAAAATACAAGTACAGAATCAAACACATCGATTCGACTACAAGTTCAGAACACACAAGTACTGAATACAAGTATAGTGTCGAACATGAAGCTTCAATAAAAGTTCAGAACTACACAAAGCTATAATATTGGCTCAAAACAAACATGAATTTCAAATACAATCTCATAACAAAACATGAAGCCCCAATACAAGCTAAAAAAAAAACACGAATGCTCCAATACAAGTTCAAATGAAACACAAGCTCCTAATAATAGTTCAAAATGAAACATAAGGAAACAAATGCCCATTCAGTCAACACCAGCCCCAAATACCATTTTTAGAATGAAATACAAATCTTCAAATACAAGTTTCACATGCATGTCACCGTTAAAATATCACAGATAAAGTTTACCAAGAAATATCATTACTTTAAAATGGATTTACATCCCAAAAATCACATAGATTCATAAAAACATGACAGTAATTAACCAAAAAAATCATGTAAATATTTATCTCATGAGAGTAGAGTTTTTTTAATGGATCATTTAGAAGAAAGCAATAATTATTAATGGGTAGAGCCTATCATGCCTAATATTTCCTTTTCCAATTCAAAGGAGACTTCCAACCAAGCTTCCCACTCTTTTTATTCTCCACAAAAGATCAACAACCAAACCAATTTTCTTCCAATGCCTCATATACATTCCTATGATCGAAAATAGACCAGAGAAACCAAAAATATCCATGAAGTGGAAGTTGAACTACTGGTTCAAAGAACCATATAGCTCCATGCAGAGAAAAATTCACAAGACACGCAAAACCAAACAACCTCCCACAAATCTGCCTCCCTTGTTTCCAAGACAGTTTGCACACAAAAACTGAGACCCATTAATGTCATTACTACCAAAACTCCCACTTATCTCTCCTTGCCACTGCCTCCCAAAACTAGAAAATTCCATTTTCAATTTAACATGTAATTCTATATTTATTAAAGCCTCCATGTAAGCCCCCACTAAAGTTAACTAGTCTTTGTCAAACTAACAGTACCTCCATGCATTAAACCCAATCAAATCAATTAAATTCCATTAGAACCGTCACCTTAGTGCCATGTGACCTTTAGGTTCCTTTTTAATAGTTTAGGATAGATTTCCCAAGACTTAGGTTAGTCTAACAATAAATCACCTTAGGTTTTAAAACATTGTCATAGGTAGTTTCCACCTTAGGTTAGATTAAATTAATTTCCATAGAGTATAGGCATTAGGTTAATATAGCCTAACATTAATTTTGTAATCTCCCCCCCTTATTCATTTAGCACAAGAGGTTTAGGTTAAGATGCCATCCCATCAAAATATAATGAGAAGCTTAGGTTAGAATGAACCTAAGTAAGTAGACGTAGCTAGGGAGTAGGTGATCTTACCTAGTTTAGGATACCGTTAGGATAATCCTTTAATTTTAGGATTCTGATCCCCTTCATAGTCATAAGTAGACTACATTTTTTTTACGCCAATAATGTCCTGCAGAGATTAATCCCAAGGACCCAAGAACAACATACAACTTACTGAAGTCATGTTAATACAAGACCAAAGAATTTATAAAATACAAAAGTTTAGTCCGCTATGTCTCTCAACTAATGAATGTCAATTTACCATTTAGTCCATTAAAAAGATTTTAAAACATTCCTTGGATCACTGAATTTTATCCAAGGATGAGTCAGTAAAAAGAGATAAGTTTGCAACTCTCAAAATCATATTGCAGCATATCAATAAGGAATGAAAATGGATTCTTGTAAGAAATCATTTTGTTCTAAAGAATCCAAAAGTAGAAATGATTTATCCATAACAAGCATTGTTCTATACAATCAAGGGAACACACCCCATTCAAGAAAATCATTTTCCAACATTTGTATTACAAAGAGAAATATAACAGTTTGACCAAGGTGTTACATATTACATTGACCAGTACCTTATCCATTGGGCCTTGCAGAGTCATGTACAATTCCAAGAAAGAAAGGAAGCAAGAGGAAACACAAAATCCAAACCACACACATCAAAAACCAAAAAAAACTAAACCAAAACGACACAATAGAAAAGGGAAAAACAAACCAGGAAATCACCTATGGTATAAGGCAAAGGACAACCCACTTTCAGTGATGATATAGTTTCAAGTATTGCCTCCATCAAGGCAATTCCAATGGAGTTCTATCCAATTATGATAGTAGAAAAACATTCTCACCACAAACTCCATAATGGACCAAACTTTCCATGGCTTCCCTTTGGTTCTCTTCTCTTGTCCCAAAGTAGGAAAAAATATCCAACCTTAAATTCTATTTCTTTTTCCCTCTTCTCAAAGATCTTATTCACTTTTAATTAGTGTTCTTTAATTCTATCCACCACTTGGCATCTTCTTTCCTCCAGCTTCTCTAGGAAGAGGATTCTCTTGTAAATGGAGTCTTTATATTGACCATCTTCTATTTCTTGTAGCAACTTGAGAGCTGGCATCTCAATTGTGAGGGAAATATCTTCCTCAACTCCATACAAAATTTGGAAAGGTGAAATACCTATTGCCTTCTTAGGAGTGATCATATCAGCCCATAATGCATCATATAACTTCTTGTGCCAGTTACTTTGAATCTCATCTACCAGCTTGCGAACAATGGTCACAATGTTCTTGTTTCTTGACTCAACTTTCCCATTTTCTTGTGGGTAGTAGTCAGAAGAGTGAGATAGGGAGATTCCAAAGCCATAAAAAAATATTTGATCTCCTTGGAAGAGAAATAGGTGGCTTTTTCTAGAAAAAAATTATGTGGTATTCCAAAACGAACAATGATATTGTCCTTGATGAAGTTGCAGACTGTTTCAGAGTTGGCTTTCTTGGTTGGGATGGCTTCCACCCATTAAGTGAAGAAATCAATTGCAGTGAGTACAAAAGTATGCCCTGGACTAGAATGAGGATTCAGAATACCAATAAAATCTAGCCCCCATTTCTGAAATAGTTCTTCAATCACCACAGGCCTGAGTGGAAATGTAGCTAGTTGTGGTTATCCAACAAATTATTGGCATGCTTTGCATTTGGAAACCCAATCTTGAGTGTTTACAAAGATGGAGGGATAATAATATCTCACTCTGAGGATCTTATGTGCAGTGACCATTGCTAATAAATTTCCACCACAAGCTTGATAATGATATGCCCTGAGTAACTTTTCTTGTTGCTCCTTATCTACACACCTGAGGAAACAACCATCTAGGCCTCTCTTGTAAATTGCATGATTCCAGATTACAAACTTGGCTACCTTTAGCTTGAGTGTCCTTTTTTTTAGTCAAGATGAGGATGGTATTCTCCATAAGTGAGGTAGTAAGAAATGTCAGCATAGCACTCATCAGTAGTGGTGAAAAAGAGTTCCTGTGGACTATCTTTTGAACAGGTTGAGAAAACACCATCCTTTTCTCCTTTCTGAGCCTTAAGAGCTTCATCTTCAATAATCAGCTTCCACAAACCATTTCCTCTTACCAGATTAGAGGGTCTAATCTCTAATTCATACTCTTGGGTCTTTGCAATCCAATTTCCTCTCTTAGCCCTAGGATCTTGTTGAGTCAAAATGGACTTGATTGCACTTCCAGGAACTATCACCACTATATGAGAATTGAGAATTTAGAATCTGAAACTTTTAACAGCTTTGATCACTGCGTAGTCATATTTCTCCAATTGGTTGTACTTTAGCTCATGAATTTTCAAAGGAAAACTCATGAAAGTAATGGGTGCTTCCAAACATTCATCATTTTTTTGAACAAGGAAAATAGAGAGGGTATGTTCTGATGCATAGCAATACATGATGAAATCCTTGTTGAAAATTGGAGATACAAGAGTGGGAGCTTTGGCAATGGATTTCTTGATCTCTTTAAATGTTGTTTTTCCTTCCTTGTTCCACTTGAAACTTTCTTGAGGCTTCATCACGGAATTTATATGCCTAGTCAGTTCAAAAAACTCAAGCACAAAATGACAAAGGAAGTTTACCTTTCCAAATAATGAATGAACCCCCTTCTTACTTGTTGGTAAGGCTTGTGCTTAGATAGCTCTGATCCTCTCAGGATCAATGTGTGTTCCATGTTTGTTCACAATATGTCCTAGCAACTTACCTTCTGTGACTCCAAAAATGCACTTATTTGGATTTAGAGAAATGCCATGTTTCCTACACCTTGTAAGGAATTTCTCCAAATGACAGATATGATCTCCCCTCTTCTTTAAAAAAACCGTGAGGGCATCAAGGTAAATGACAATGCAATGTTTCAAATATTTGAAGGCCAAGTCCATTGCTCTTTGGAAAGTGGCTCCAGCATTAATCAAGCCAAAAGTCATTATGATGTAGGCAAAAGTGCCCCAAGGTGTTGTGAAGGCTATTTTGTTGCAATCCTTTTCTCCCACCTTGATTTGGTTATACCTTGAGAATCCATCAAGCAAAGAGAGCATTTCAGATCCAGTGACTACTTACAAAATGTGATCCACGATTAGAAGAGGGTAATTGTCCTTGAGAGATGCCTGATTCAGATTTTAGAAGTCTACACAAATCCTTATTTCCCATTCTTCTTCCTTTGTGGCACAATGTTAGCCACCCATGTTGAATGGTGAATGGGGAAGATGATTCTAGCATTGAGTATATTTTTCACCTCTTCTTTGATAACATCAACAATATTTGGATTGTAGGGCCTTTGTTTTTCCTGAAGGGCTTAACTCCTTGCTTCAAAGGAATGGAGTGATGGATTTCCTTTAGCTGAAAAGATTTGAGTTCATCATAGGAATAGGCCAGGACATCTGAGTACTTTTTTAGTAGAGTAACAAAATTTCTCTTCTCTTCTAGTGAGAAACATTTACCAATGTTAACCATCCTTAGATTCTCTAAAGTGCCAATGTTTTCTTTATCAAAATCAGATGGACACTGAAAAGACTATTTTTTCTTTCTCTTTGATGAACCTGTCATGCTTGACAAAGAGGTCTTCCAAAGAAACTAGGCCTTTGGAGATTTTGTTTCTTTTCAGTTTGATTACTCCCTCTTCATCAATTCCCTCAATTCCTTCCTTCTCTTCTTTGGGGACTGATTCACAGTGTGGGTTTTCACTTCCTTCAAAGAAAATATTATTGAAGTTATCCCTTTGTTCTAAGAAGGATAGGATATTATTGTCATCATTGAAGACCTTCCAGTGATTTACATTGTCTAGTACGTTGGGTCTGAACACCATCTCAACGGTCACTTTATCCTTTCCAAAATAAGGATGAGGTGTCACTAAGGAAGCTGACACTGCTAGAGAATCAACCTTTTCATTCTACTCCCTAGGGATAGATTCAATGGAGAATGCATCAAAGGATTCAATGTAGTCCCACACTCTATTTATATATTGCCTGAGTCTGGGGTTTTTCACTTGATATTGCTGGTATACCTACTTTACCACAACCTCTGCATCACCTTTACATCTCAACTTCTTGATTCCCATGTCCTCTGCTACATTCATGCCTAAGAGTAATGATTCATACTATGTTGTATTATTTGTATTGTCAAATTTTAGCTTTTAGGCAAAAGGATATACCTCATTAGAGGGAGATTATAATACTACACCAGCTATTGAAACTACTCTGGAATGACTGCCATCAAACTCCAATGTCCAGATTCGGTATTCTTATTCCTCCATGAGAAGTGGTAAATCCTCTTCCTTCTGTGATGTAAGGAGATAATTTCTGAGCCCAAAATCTTGAAAAAGGATATCAACTCTTGGATCATCATACTTCCTTACTGTGAACTTCATTTTTCTGACTGACAATAACTTCTTCATTTCTCCTTTCAATGGGATAGTTATAGATGACCAATCCATTTTTATTTCTCCACCTAGATCTTTGCAAAAAATTCTACTCAACAGCATACCAAAAGATGTTGGGATGTCTACCACCAAAATATTCAAGAGTATCTTCTTGTCAGGGTAATCAGCTAGTGCAACATGAGCATCCTTAATCCTTCCTACCAATGGAACTTGTTTGGATTCCATTGAGTAGCATGTGCCATTTACCAGAGTCAAAGTGAGGCCAAGAGAATTTGAAACTTTTTCTAGCATAACATTATCTAAGGCTCTAGAATCTATAATGCAATTGTTTAGCTAGAAACCTTTAATGAGAAGTGACAGGTAAAAAGGTTCAACTCTGTTGGTGGTGGAGGTACTGAGGGCTAGCATGTTTTGAGAAGATGGTGTGGATGGTGTGGAAAGTAAGCCATTATAATTAGAGATTGGGGATGTAGAGTTACCACCCCAGATTTCCTTGATGAATTTTTCAAATTGGGAAGGATGTGTTTGTAGGTATTCAATTTCAGAGAGCTGGACTTTGGTTTTGCTAGCATTCTCTACAAATTCAAACGAATTTATGGTAGATGAGGAAGAGGTTACAGTAGTTGATGAGGACTTAAATGGAAGATGCGTTGTTACTTTTGGTGTTGGGTTCTCCTTTTCAAATGTAGCAATTGGCTTGGAAGGGGATGGGGATGTAGCCTTTGATTGAAATTTAGATGTTCTTATAGAACCAGTATTTAGAAGATAATTGATCTTAACAACTTTTGAGTTGGGAGAAGAATTAGATAACTTACGTAGCATAGCAGTGTGATCCTTGACAACTGGTGAATCTGATTTCTTTGTAGCTGATTCCATGGAAGGTGGTAATGGTGATACCCTACTGATGATCTTGTTTAGGGGAGGATTTATAGAGTTATCTTCTTTTTTATTCCTACTCTCAGTTGCAACTGCTGAGGCTGAAACACCATTCTTGGATTGTGCACGAGTGAAAAAAGCACAAGAAAAACTTGAAGCTTCTTCATCACCTTCCTCCTCATCAAAAAAATATTTAATCAGGCCATTGTGTATGCCAACCTCTTCAATTTCAAGATAGTTTTCATATTCATCCATGCTTTCTTCTTCAGTTTCCTCAATGTTTTCTCCTTCTAATTCCCTAGTGTCACAGATGGCATTGACTGGTGGTGCTTTAAGAGCAAGCCTACGAGGAGGTGGATTAATTATTGGTCTATTAGGAAGATTTTGTCTCCTTGGAGCATTCCTCATTTTGATTTGTGACAGTTTTTTATGTTAACCAAAATAAGCCCCCTGCTTATTTTGGCTAACTTGTCTTCATTCTTTCCTTCCTTGTGCCTCAGTTAAATTTTTACATATTTCAGGAACTCAAATTTTCTAGGTATTGCTTCATCAGATAGAGAATTTTCTCCCCTTTCCAAAAAGGTAAAGAAGTCCTCCTAACTCCTTGTATTTTGCAAGTAATGGCTTGGTGGAGTTTGGAGGGGAATTTTTCCCAAGGCAGGCTCGTGGGAAAAAAAATTGCACTTAGCCTTTTGGGGCAAAAGAGTAAAGGGGAAAATTTTGGCCCGAAAGCCCGCAAAGCAATGAGATGGTGCCATGTGTCTTGTCATTGGTGGGGGTCAGGGTGGCAGAAGGACCTTGGAATTTTCTCCAAAGTGGTTAACGACACAAAAGTAAAAAATGGAGTGCATCCCTGCCAAGCAGCCAGATGGTGCCACGTGTCCTAGAGTGGTGGAGGCGCGGAGTATTTTTGGAAAAATTTCCAATTTTTCAAAAGTGGCAGAATGATCATTTGAACCCGCGGATCAACCAGAGGGTACCACGTGGCAACAGAGGTCAGGCCAGTGGAGATTTTTTGGGAATTTTTCCCAATTTGAAAAAGGATGGAAAAAGTTCAAATTTTGACCCACGAACCCTAATTTTTCCCTAAATCTTCAGAGGGCCATGTATTTTGATCCAGAGCTCGGATTTTCACATTTTTAATATCATTGGAAAGCTGTTGAAATTATCCACATGATGGACTATTCAATTTTGATTTTTTGTGGATATTTGCTAGAGAAAATGGAATAAATGTCCTCAACATGAAAAAAAATGTAGAACCGACCCCCAACCATAAAAATTGATGAGGTATGGTGCTCATTTCTTCTCTAGCATGGCCAAATGCATCAAAAAATGGATTGTTGAGGGTGTCCTTGCCCTTTTTAATGGATCTTATCAGTGGTTGGAGATCTCAAATCAATTTGCCCATGTTTTTTGCCTTTCCTTCCATCTGCTTCATCATTAAAATCCAGTTTTGGCTCATTTGTAAAGGGTTGGATGTTTTTGTTCTTGTAGACTCCCCTCTTCCCCTTGGCACATGAGTTCAAGGAGTTTTAGACATTCTATGGAGATTGCGGAATTTTTTTTGCCTCTTTACCATTGTAATCCATTGTATTAAACTTAGGAATGGTAATGCATGTTTTGTGAATGATCCTCCAATCCTCTCATGCATTTATCATTGTCTTTTGATCTTTCATTATATTCTAGAAATTTGTGCATGCTTTGGTGTTACATCTCTATGATCTGTGTTTATTTGCAAGAAAAAATTTCATCACTCCTTTGGTGTATCACCATTTTTACTTAGTTTTGTTTCCTTTTGCATCTTTTAACTCTGTCTCCTTGGAATCTAGAGTAGGATTTAACATTGAACCTTTGAAAAATTCATGCATACACCTAAACAGAGGGGTAAGAACCAACTTTCTCTTGATATTTTTCTCACCTTGCAAGGTCCCACACCTTGGAGAAAACTCAATGTTGTGAAATCACACTAAATGACCCAATTCTAGACTACAGATGTGAAGGTCATTTAGAGGGTGCTGTAGATTTGCACTACCAATTTTGGCATGCCTGGTGGGACCTTAGAGGTATTCATATTTATTAAAACAAATTTGATGTGTAATTGTTGTAAGTTTCTTGCTTGAAAGATCCCTGATTTACACATCTGGTGACTCCAAAAGGATAGAATCAATTGGTTTCAGCAGTCTAAGCTTGAAGATTCATGAGAAGGATCCAAAAAAGGTCAAGGACCAAAGAAGAGAGAAATTTTAACTATCTACAATTTACTCCAGAAAGAGGAGAAAGAGGAATAAGGATTCAAAGGTCTCCATCTCCACCAAACAGAACTCTATCAACTCCACCTGGTAGACCTTTCATTCAATCAATAAGGGTTTTCAGTCCAATCAAAATGACACAACCCAATACTTATGTCAACTTTACAAGCAACAAACCACTTGCTCTCAATGCAAAAAACCTAGTTCCAATTACATCATTAAAGAACATACCATACTTTACTAGAGAAAATCAGACCACCCCTGGTGATCATGTCAAAGACATTGCTAATGTTTGTGCAATCCATGAGATTGTTGAGATGTAAATTACTGTCATATTGTTGGTATCTTCATTAAAAGGGAAAGCCTTGCAATGGTTCATGAGCCTTGAGGTAGGATCTATCCAAAATTATAACCAGTTGTGTGTAGCCCTCCATAACCAATTTGGAGAGAAAGGGGACAACTTGTCTCTATTAGAGCAACTGACAACTATCGAGAGAGCTCCCAATGAGTAGCTAACAAACTTCAATTTCATGTTTCAAAGAACATGGGATAGAATCCCATTAGCAGTAAGGCCAAAATCTCAAGCTGATTTCTTATACTTCCTCAAGGCTTTAAATTATGACATTTCTATGTTGATCCAATCCATGGGAGGTGCAACTATACCTACAGCTTACAACATCGCCATTAGGGCTGAGAATTGTTTGATCCAAGCTGGTAAACTTGTACCTAGGCCTCCTATGCCCTTATATCCAAAGATGGAAATCCTAAGTACTAGTCAAGCACCTACTTTAACTCCTATTCACACTCCTAGAAATCAGAGTTCAAATGAAACTTCTACTTCATCCTCTAGTGCCTTAAATGAGCTTCAAGAAATTATGAAACAATTGTAAAATTTGGGCAATGAGATGGTTACGCTTAAGAGGCAACAAGCTCAAAGTTTTAACCCTTCTTATTAGCCTCAAACTCAGCCTAATAGACAACCATATTAGCCTAATAGGCCACCCAACCCAGATACAAATCAAAATCAAGTAAGGCCTCCTGCCAATAGACCATTTCAGCCCTATAACCCCCAATGTTGCATCTACCTCTAAAGCCTTAGTGCTAGTGCAAAATAATATAGCTCAAGAGTATGACTAGTGTTTCCCATGCAGTGAACCTCAAAACAAATCTATGTGCTTCAATGGTGCTTTTAACCAAGATTTGATGGTGCCAAAAACTAGTGTAGAGATTGAAGCAAGTCGAGAAACAAACCAATAACAAGGGAAATCTCAACAAGATACAACTCCAAATGAGTGTACACTTGTGAATTGGCAGGCTGAGCATTTTTGTGGTATGAATTAAAAACCTTCTCAGAGTGTAGCAACTAACACATGGTCAAAGAAGAGGAATATTGGTGAAGGGAAATCATTATATCCAAGTGATTCACAACCATCCATCACTCCACAAGATGTTGGCAAGAAAAATGCAGTTCCAAATGTGCAAGGACAGCCCAAACCACCTTTTAGACCAGCTCAAATGTCATTTGTTGTAGTCCATGTACAAGAAAATAATGTGCAGCCTAAATGGCAGCAAAGAGATGGTTCATCCCCATTTAACATCATTAAACAAATGAAGAATACCAATGTGAACATATCTATGTGGGAGTCACTATCCATCCCCAGACAAAGGGATCTATTACAAGTTGCCATGAAGAATTGGTCAACCTCAAATCAGCTAGCTCATTTACAAGAGAAGGTACTCACAAATGCTACTTAGCCTAAGGGGAATCATGGAGGATAGAAAGGTAATATTTTGAAGCCCCCTCCATTCTATGTTTCAATGATCATTGGGGATAAACTAGTACATAATTGTATGATTGATTATGGGGCAAGTAGTTCTGTGATGCCCAAGCAAATAGCTGATCAGTTGGGCCTTCAATATGAAGCCATATCCAAGGGGGTGGTGTAATTAGATGGGACAGCAGTAGCAATTTGGGGTAATTAAATATTTGAGCCTTACTTTGCATGCATTCCCCAATGTCACTATTTTGCAAGATGTGTCAGTGATAGATTTGCCACCACTCTTTGTCATATGTTTGTCAAGGGATTTCATAGCTAGAATTAGAGGCTACCTATCTATTGATTGGTCACACATGCTTTTTAGGAAAAGGTATGGATCCAAGGCCACAATCAGGTCTGAACCTATCGTAAACTTTCACATTGAGCCTCATACTCCAAGCCCAATCAATGCCAACTATTCAGCGTTTGATCAGGAGGATTATCCAAGCACACAGGAAGCTAACACCAAAGTTGGAAGCATTTCAAATTTGACTCTTGATGAATGGGCAAGCAAGGTACATGCTTTTGATACCTACAAGGAAATAGAGGAATCTGAACTAGGAGTCTATTACATGCATGAAGAAAATCAGCCTCTTCCTAGCATCACCAAGCTAGACCATAAAGATGACAATGAGGTATGGTAGTTGTTCTTTGAATGGATCAAGAAGTAGACAAGGTGCAAGAGGGGGAGCTATGCTTGTTTCACCTCAAGGCATTAAGTATTATTCAACTTTTAGATTTTAGTTTGCATGTTCTAACAACACTGCTGAATATGAGGCTTTGATACATGGATTACATTGGTCAAGGAAGAGAGGCATCAAAAACTTACAAGTCTTTGGTGATAGTGAGTTGATTATTAATCAAGTTAAAGGACAACATGCTACCAAGAATGACCTGCTCAAAAGTTATAAGAATAGGATGTGGGACCTCATTGAGGATTTTGAGGGCTTTGGCATCAACTCCATCCCTAGGAAAGAGAACCAAGCTGCTGATAGGCTTGCAGTAGTTGGAGAAAATTTTGATGTTGTGGAAAGTATCAAAAGAGATAAAATGCAGCCAAACATCCATGTGATTGTGAGGCCATCAGTACTAGACAATAATGCAAGTTGACAAGTGTTTGAGAGTGACCAAAAAATCATCAATTTCTTGTAAGAGGAAGCTGAGTTCTCAGCCAAAAATCAGGAAAAGTTAGAACAACAGTATAGTGATCAAGTGGTACAGTTGAGAACCAACAAACTACCAAAGGGACTTGTGACTTTAGAGTCTATTTTCAATCCTAATGATTAATTTAGGAAGGGGAAAGAAAACATCCAAGTCAAGGGAGAGGATTTAGAGCTCATCTCAGTTGGAGAAGGCAAGTCACTTCAAATTGGTAAAGTGGCAACTGAGCAAGAAAGGTATGAGTTCATGCAACTTTTCCAAGAGTTCTCGGATGTATTTTCTTGGAGTTATAAAGACTTGAGGGGTTTCAATCCCAAGCTAGCTCAACACACAATTGAACTAGATCCAAGTGCTAAGCCCATCAGGAAAATGTAGAGACCAGTCTACCCACACATTGAGCCTCTCATGAAGAAGGAATTGAATAAGTTAATAGAGGCAAGTATCATATTCCCCATCAAGCATTCAAGCTGGGTTGCAAACTTGGTTTCAGTTATAAAGAAGAGTGGAGAAATCAGGTTGTGTGTAGAATTTAGAGATTTGAATAGAGCATCCCTTAAGGATCACTACCCACTTCCTTCTATGGAGCAAATTTTGCAAGTTTTTTTTGGCTTTGAGAGGTTTTCATTGCTAGATGATTATTCAGGGTATAATCAGATCATGGTAAAGGAAGAGTGTTAGTTCAAAACAACCTTCACCACTAAATGGGGAGCCTATGCATATAGGAAAATTCCATTTGGGCTATCTAATGCCAGAGCTACTTTCCAAAGGGAAATGGATATGGCATTTAAGGGATTTATCAACAAAATAGTGCTGATATACCTAGATGATATTACTATATTTTCTAAAAGTGCAGCAAACCATATCTTTCATTTGAGACAAGTGTTCCAAAGATGTACAAGATTTGGGGTGTCCTTGAATCCCAAAAAATATATTTTTCTAGCTCATGAAAGAAAGCTTCTAGGCCACATTGTTTCCAAAGAAGGGTTTGCAATTGATCCAGAGAGGGTTGAAGCAATAAGAGCACTACCATCACCAAGGCATAAGAAGGCTCTTCAAAGTTTCTTGGGAAGAATCAATTTTGTTTGAAGGTTTTTTCTAAAATTTGCAACCCTTGTCAAGCCAATAACTATGATGTTGAAGAAAAGTGTGGCATTCAAATGGACAGCTGAAGGAAAGGAATGTTTTAAGGAAATAAAAGAAGCTATCTCATAGGATCCAACTCTCATTAACCTAGATTTCTCCAAAGATTTCATCCTTTATGCATTTGGTGGTGGTGATACAATTTTTGAAATTTTAGTACAGCAGAATGAAGAAAATGTAGAGCAGCCAAATGCCTTCTTTAGCCAAAGCTTGGAGGACTATGAAGTAAGGTATTCCTTCATTGAGAAGCATGTTCTTGCAGTGATTAGGAGCTTGAAGAAATTTAAGCATCTAGTTTCAAACAACAAGATTCAATTGCTGGTTTCTCATGTGGGAGTTAAAGACTTCCTCCTCAACAAAGATCTAAATAAAAAATGTGTAGGGTGAATTACTCATGTCATGGAGTATGAAATTGAGATCAAAGTCACCAAGCTAGTACAAGGAAAGGGATTGTGTGAGCAATTGGCCTTGAGTCAACCAATTAAAGCAAACAAAGAGAAGGATTTTGTTTTGGTGCTACAAGAAAACCAAGAACAAAGAGATATTCAAGAAGAAAATGGTGGTATTATCACTCCTTGCTGGACCCAAGACATAATGCACTTCTTACAAATAGGCCTATGCCCTCCAGAGATGAACAAAGCTAAAAGAATAAACTTCAGATTACAGGTTATTCCATATGAACTTGTTGATGGTGTCTTGTTGAAAAGGGATATTAATGGAGTGTTGCTGAGATGCATTAGGACAAATCAGATTGAGAAAATTTTAGAAGAGTTCCATGGTGGATCAGATGGGGGCCATTTTTCTCCAAGAGTGATAGCTCTCAAGATCATGAAGGCTAGTTATTATTGGCCCAAAATGTTTAGTGATTGTTATGCATGGATCAAGAGGTGCAAGAATTGTGCATTCTTCACAGGAAAAGAGAGGTTAGCAGCACTTCCATTGCACCCAATCTCAGTTGACCAGCCATTCATGCAATGGGGTTTGGAATTCATTTGAGTCATTAATCCAAACTCAAGCTAAGGGTACAAATGGATTCTAACAGCAACAGACTAATTCACCAAATGGATTGAGGCAGTGGCACTCAAAGAGGAAAATGAATCTAGCATTCTAGAATTCTATGAGGGGATAACAACCAAATTTGGTATACCTACCACTATAATATCAGATAATGCATTGGCATTCATAGGATCAAAGGTAACTGAATGGTCTGTTAGAAATGGGATCTATTTGAGCACTTCATCAAATTATTACCCCCAAGGTAATGGCCAAGATGATTCCACAAACAAGAATCTATTAAGGATCATCAAGAGGACTCTTGATGGAAATCAGAGGTCTTGGCACACTAAGCTCAAATCAGCTCTATGGAATGATAGGATAACTCCCAAGATATCCACAGGTAACTCTCCATTCAGACTTGTTTATGGGAAAGAGGTAGTCTTTCCTGTGTCACTTGAGTTGCCAACATTGGAACTCATGAAGCAATTGGAATTGTTAGAGTTTGAACCCATGGAGGTTATATATGCATAATTAATGGAACTCCAAGAAATCAGAGAGCATGTAGCCCAAACAATGGAGAAGGACAAAGCTTTGATCAAGAGAAGCTTTGATAGGAAAGCTAAGGCTAGAACTTTCCAATTTGGAGATTTAGTGTTGAAATGGGATGCAGACCGAGCAAAGCCAGGAAGGCATTCAAAATTTGATGCCATTTAGAGTGGCCCTTACATAGTCACAAAAAGTAAAAATAGCAATGCCTTCCAATTGTCTACATTGGATGGTGAGGAACTACAGATTCTAGTTAATGGAATCCATCTAAAGCATTGCTACTAGAAGGGAAACTTCTCACCTTGTACATATTAGCTTAGATTTTTCATTCCTCCAAGTGCCTATGCACATTGTTTTGTTGTAGCTTAGATTTACATTTCCCTAAGTGCTTTGGCACAAGTTTTGTTGCCCCAAGGATGCATCTTTTGTAGATCATGTTCCAGGTCAAAGTAATTTTCTACTCTCACAATCTTCATCTTAGAGATTTTCTAATGAATTGAGAGTAACAAGTCAGTTAAGTTGATGACTCCATTGCCCAATGGATTGCTTCAGAAAGCTGGTCACTTCATCCAGCAGGCAGATGACCCCTTTGAGTCACCAAAATTTTTATCCAAAATAAGCCCCTTACTTATTTTGGCTAACTTGTCTTCATTCTTTCCTTCCTTGTGCCTCAGTAAAATCTTTACACATTTCAGGCACTCAAATTTTTTTGGGTATTGCTTCATCAGATAGAGAATTTTCTCCCCTTTCCAAAAAGGTAAAGAAGTCCTCCTAACTCCTTGTATTTTGCAAGTTATGGCTTGACGGAGTTTGGAGGGGAAATTTTCCCAAGGCGGGCCTACGGGAAAAAAATTAACACTTAGCCTTTTGGGGTAAAAGGGTAAAGGGGAAAATTTTGGCCCGAAATCCCACAAAGCAATGAGATGGTGTGTCCAGGAATGTTTCGGGGGCTATCAGCACGAGTGTCGTCAAAGGGGAAAATGGTGGAAGGACCTTGGAGTTTTATCCAAAGTGGTTAACGACACAAAAGTAAAAAATGGAGCACATCCCCGCCAAGCAGTACGATGGTGCCACATGTCCCAGAGTGGCGGAGGTGCGGAGTATTTTTGGAAAAATTTCCAATTTCACAAAAGGGACAGAATGATTGTTTGAACCCGCGGATCAACTAGAGGGTGCCACGTGGCAGCAGAGGTCGGGTCGGTGGAGATTTTTTGGGAATTTTTCCCAATTTGAAAAAGGTGGGAAAAAGTTCGAATTTCAACCTGCGAACCCTAAATTTTCCCTAATTTCACCTATTTTTCCCTAAATCTTCAGAGGGCCATATCTTTTGATCCAAAGCTCATATTTTCACATTTCTTATATCATTAGAAAGATGTTGAAATTATCCACACGATGGAATATTCAATTTTGTTTTTTGTGGATATTTTTGGGATAAAATTGAAGAAATGTCCCTAGCATGAGAAAAAAATGTAGAACCGACCCCTAACCACCAAAATTGATGAGGTATGGTGCTCATTTATTCTCTAGTATGGCCAAATGCATCAAAAAATGGATTTTTGAGGGTTCCCTTGCCGTTTTAATGGATCTTGTCAGTGGTTTGAGATCTCAAATCAATTTACCCACATTTTTTGCCTTTCCTTCATTTTTCTTCATCATTAAAAGTCAGTTTTGGCTCATTTGTAAAGGGTTGGACATTTTTGTTCTTGCAGACTCCCCTCTTCCCCTTGGCACATGAATTTGAGGAGTTTCAGACCTTCCATGGAAATTTTGGACCATTTTTTATCTCTCTTCCATTGTAATGCATTGTATTAAACTTGGGAATGGTAATGCATGTTTTTTGAATGATCCTCCAATCCTCTCATGTGTTTATCATTGTCTTCTGATCTTTCATTATATTCTGACAATTTGTGCATGCTTCGGTGTTACATCTCTATGATCTGTGTTTATTTTCAAGAAAAAAGGTTCATCACTCCTTTGGTGTATCACCATTTTTACTTAATTTTGTTTCCTTTTGCATCTTTTAACTCTGTCTCCTTGGAATCTAGAGTAGGATTTAGCATTGAACCTCTACAAAATTCATGCATACACCTAAACAGAGGGGTAAGAACTAGCTTTATCTAGAGATTTTTCTCACCTTGTAAGGTCCCACACCTTGGAGAAAACTCAATGTTGTGTAATCACACTAAATGACCTAATTCTGGACTGCAGATCTGAAGGCCATTTAGGGGGTGCTGTAGATTTTCACTAACAGTTTCTTTAAAGCAACTAGGTCATTTGCCAATTTTTGGAACATTGGATTGGTGGTGACTAAATTTGAACTTTGACCTTTTTGCTTCCCATTTGGTCCTTTCACTTTGCCAGAAATAAGTATATCATCATCAGTCTTAATTGCAAAGTCTTTAGCTTCCCTCAATGTTCTTGGTTGGGCTCTTCTGAGGAAGAAACCAACTTTTGATCGAAAAACACTGATGAAGAACCTTTTCAAGTTGTTTTCAGAGGGTACCACATATTATGGGATCCTTCTTGTAAAACCTATCATACCTTACTACAAAATCTCTCATTGATTCAGAGGTCTCCTTCTTCATCTGAACCAATTAGACTAGTAAATCATGACAAACTTCTGTGCTCTTGAACCTATGTTCAAATGCACTTCTTATATCTTCCCAGCATGTGACAGATCTTGGGGGAAGCATGTAGAACCATTTAATAGCTTTTTTATTGGAGTGACTTCACAAATATCCTAACTGAAACATCTTCATATTCAACTCCCAACACTCCAGAAGTAATGATGAATGCTATTACATGTTCTTCTTAGAGCTGAGAACCATCCCATTTGAATTTTAGAAGTTCTTTCTTGAGCCTCTTGGGAGCTCATGAAGTGGTTTTGGAAGAGAAAGTGGACCAGCACTTCTTCCCCATGGTATGTTAAGCCTACATTCTTCATGCTCATGATCACCAATTCTATTCCTATTTCTAGCCTCCGGTCTTGTTAAGGTCGCTTCTGCTACTACTCTTTCTTCGGCTTCAATTTGGAGTCTTTCTATTTCTTCAAGTTGAACCCTTAACTCCTCTTCAGCTCTTTCCTCTCTTTCAAGCTCTTCAAATGTGGGATCAATTTTTCCTCCTTGCCTTAGTTTCTAGGTGTATCTTCTATCAACCAGCTTGAGAGTTTATGCTCTTCTCTGGGGTGCTAGAATTTGTCTCTGCCTTTCCAATTTGACAACATGTTCCTCTTCCAAGTCCAGAATCCTTATAGCAATGAAGTATTGATTGACACTTTGTCTATTATGCCAAATAGCTTTTCTCAGATCAAAAGCAATGTCTTCTTGGATGTGAAAGAGTAAATCAGGTCTTTCAATAGGAGGATTTCTCATAATAGCCATGATTTACATCCATGTAGTTTGTGTGATTATTCAATCTCGGGAAACTTTTCTTATAGAATATTTTTTTGTATTTTGTGACCTTGAGGTCATTTTTAGGTGTAGATGCTACAAAATATGCCCCATAGTGGGCACCAAAAACTGTTGGCGAGAAAAATTGTCTTGTGGAAAAATTTGTGTGTTTCAAACCAACACTATGGGAATCTAAGTCCCTCTACTTGAATGGTGCAGCTTCCATTGGTGAATGTAAAAAGGTGGATTTTAATGGTGGCCTTTTGACCAGAGATCCAATAGGGGCACTCCACTCACCCTTTGGAAAAGCTAGCAATGTCTCACTAGAGAAGAAAAATTGTCTTGGAAAGGGGAAGGGGAGTGGAAATGGAGGTAGGAGAAAACTAATGTTGTGAGTAGAATATCAGATTCCCACACACATTAATTATAAATTTCATTTACATGCATTTATAGTTAGAAGAAAAATAAATCTGCAGAAGAAGCTACAAGACCAAATACAATTCATTGGTCACAAGGTACCAATCAATCCCTTAATCAAAAAGGAAAAAATTCCTTCTTTTATTATTGAAGCTAAATAAGAGTTTATACATAGCTTTGAGAATAGAGTAAATTCTAAGGAGAAGGGAAAATAGAAGAAGTGTGGTGCTTTTTTTCCTTTTCTAGGTACAGAGCACTTTGGTCTTTTTGAAATAAATTGCCATCCCTTGGAATGACATCGAGAAGCCATTATATTCTTCACAAAAAACTGTTACAACTTCACAAATCCTCAACGCCTTTTCAAATTTCTCTATTGTGAAGAAAACACTCATGGCGGGTTAAAAACCAGATCTTGCAAAGTAATTGTTACATTCAATTTTCTATTTTAAATATAGACCATTTGATTTGCTCATCTAACTCTAAAATTGGGTCGTCCACGTGGCAAGAAGGCATTGGAGTGCTTACGGGGGAAGCCTTTTACATTTTGTGATTTTTCGTGAGATTTGGAAATTTGGAACAAATTGACCCACAACCCCACTTTGACTTTTCAAATTAGACACGTGGCACACTCTGGTTGGAGACGGGGTCGCGGATCTTTTCTAAACATTTAAACCCTTTTTGGAAAAAGGTTCAAAAAATCAATTTCCTCCATCGTCCCACTACTCCGATTTGACTAGGACACGTGTCATGTTTTGGTTGGAGATGGGGGGTCGCAGATCTTTTCTAAACATTTTAACCTTTTTTGGAAAAAGACTCAAAAACTCAATTTCCTCCACTGACCTGCTGCTCCGATTGAACTCTTGAGACATTACATCCTCTGATTTGAAATGGGGTTGTGGCCCTTTTTTCAACATTTTAACCTTTTTGGAAAAAGGCTCAAAAACTCAAAGTTATCTGTTGTTCCACTCCTTCACTTCAACTTTTCAACGGCGAGCCCAAGACCTTGGCAGAGCCACAAAGCATTCTAGAAATTTTACTTCACTTTTGGAAATTTGATTAAATTTCCAAATGTGCACCGATGGCCTGCTCGTCTGCATTGACTTTTCAACAGCGGGCTTCACCTTTGAATTTTTCTCTGTGGGCTTCAACTTTGACTTTTCTCTGTGGGCTCAAAAATTAACTGTTACCTTTATAGCCTGATCAGGGAAGTGGGGAAAATTTACCATTTTTGCTAAAAGTGACCAAAAGTTTTAAGTTCACCTAAAATCCCATTCCTCCCCATCTAATAGGATCTGACCACATACCTGCATTCATTGGGGTAAAAATTTGATAGGGAAAAGACACCCGTCATCCTAACTGTGGAAAATATGTAGAGGAAGAAAAATTCATTATTTTGAGTCCAATTATTGAATTTCCTTCACAAACCAAAGGCATGGAGGAAAAATAATTATTTGACGACCCAAGCCGTAGAACAAGTGAACACTTTCGATAAAAAATGGAGGTTGTAAAGAGGATATTATGTGCATAGACCAGGAAATGGAGGATTTCTAAAAATGAGTAAAATAGAGTTTTAAACAACTCTAGGGCATGACTTTTGCTAATTTCTTGAATCTCTAACTTGGCATAAACACCAGCGAAGGGAATGACCTCAAAAAAAATTTAATTTAGCTATGAAAATCCAGAGTAGTTTTCAGGAGACAACAATTTGACATATGGTTCTTCTTTATGAATCCAAGTTCTTACGCCACCCTGTAAAGATCAATGTGCATTAGTTAGGATTGTATGTTGTGATTTATATACCTGATTCAGTTGCTTGTTAGTTACATGTGTTGGATGGGACATATTTTCTTAGTTACTTTAACAGTAATAGATTGAAGCACTACTATAAATAAGACTTCTTGGTGTTTTTAATAAGGTAGTGTTGCCTCTTAGAATATATTTTTTTTAAGTTCATTCCTTTATATGTGTTTCCTTTCATCGTTTTTATGCTTTGTACATTTAGTTCATTGTTTTTTGTAATAAGTGTGTTAGCACAACAGAAGATAATTATTATATATTGATTTCATGCACATAGGACCATGTATACCCTTAGTGTGGGGTGGATTGAAGTGAAAAATGCAAGTGGTTTGTGCCCTTTATTATAGATTGGTTTGGTTAAAGGCTTGTTTGGAAACTTTATCTTGGAAGTGGATAAGTACTGTGCATAAGGTGTTCTGAGGGAGGTTGAGATAACTAAATACCAAGCAAGAAAATTGATCACACAATGTAATGCGAGGTAGGAAAGGGCATGGGAAACTACTTGGGATATGGCGCAAAGGTTTTTTACTTTGGTGTAGAGAGGCATATGAACGAGGTCTGAGGAAGAATAGTATTTACATGCCAGAAGGTTACAAATGCAATGCTCAAGGTGAAGTCATGAAAGTTCTTGATAAAAAGTAACTTAAAAATGTGGGTCAAAAGTACAATTTGGACCATTAGAAGGTCATGAAAAAGTATAAATAGTGGAGTTAGGGTATTCATTTGGCTACCTTACTTTCGAAGAAATCAAAGTTTTATCAAACAAAGTGAAGAGTGATATAATTCTTAGAAGTGACACAGAGTGCTTGAAAACCAGAAGTTCTTGGAATTTGTATAGAGATCCTTGCGAAAAAGTGAGTTGGAGTTGGCAGTGGAGCAATAAATGGTTGCATGTATTTGAAGTAGTTAGAAGTCTCAGGGATTGGATAGAAAAGGGTTAATGGAACTTAGAATACATAACACCTAGGGTATGCATTTTCAGCAAAATGGCACCTAGTAAGTTGTGAAAAATTAGGCCCAAGGTTTTGGTGGTAGAGCCCTTAGAAGATATATATTCTGAAATACAGTACACTCCTGATGTTTTGTGGGTAGAATTGTTAAAATTTAAAATCACTCATTGTAAAGTTAGTGAGTTTAACCATGGCACAAAGGATAATGAAAAGAAAATGAGGGAAGACTTGGTAAAGGAACTCCCAAGGGTAGATGAGGCTTGAAACCCTCCTATTGGTGTCTTGCAATTATGTGAGCTAAGATTATTTGCAAAACCCACACATCTATTTTAGTGGCTGATGTTGTGAGTGCACAAAGACTTATTATACTTTACGGGGAGAAGGATGCATCTCAAAGAATAACTAATTGAATGAGTTATAGGGTTTAGGAACACATGGGAGGATATGTCTCTTGATCTTCATTCCAAAGCTAAGATTGAGGAGCTTGCAAATAAATTGAGCTATGAGAAGGGAGGTAGGGAATAAACCATTTTGGATTTGGATGATCTGTCACTCAGGGTCGCTTCCCCACTCATAAACTACAAATTAGGCACTTTAGAGAAATGAACTTATATAAAAAAGAGGTTCTTGTATGTGGCATATAGAATCTCAAATATGGCACACTAGAAATTTTACCATCATGTTTCTGATAGTATCACAGAGGAGGTGTGACTGTAGAATGAGGAAGGAGAAAAAATTGCATGGGGTTCCATCCTGATTTTGATGGTATTTTGGGAAATATGTGTCCCAGATGGACCTAACTGAAATATATGGGTTTATCCACTAGTAGATCCATCACCGGTAGTACAATTTACAGGATTCACTTGCAATGGCATCATATCAAACACTTATAAGGCACAAATTTCCCAAGTGGTATGAAAAAATTACGTGAACCCTTTGAGAACGAGTGGCACATTCTGTGTGAGTTACCCGTGTTCATTGTGGAATAGGTAAAGTTTTAAGTAATACAACATTTATATTGGCTTATTTCAAGATGGTTAACAGTGAGATTAGTCCTTCATGAAAAATTTTGTTTGCATTCTCAACAAAGTAGCTTAAGTGTTCCATTAATACACTTAAGAACTCATAGAAGTTAACCTATGAGGAAGACAAGGGTTGATTTAGATATTCACACATTACGTGCACTGTATAGGTATGATTCTAGGCCCGCTTACTTAGAATCCTTTGAGAAATACTAGATTGATTTACACCCATAGGTGGTGGTTACCATCAAATGGTTTATTAGCAAATTCTTTGTGTAATTGTGGCCCAAAACTCAAGGAGGAGTTGAAGTAGAAGTTATAGAATCTACTTTTCCTCAACCTAAGGGAACAAAAGTACCACCTATCTGATAGGTGCATAAAGAAGATGTACAAGAGGAATAAGGTGGTGAAGAAGAGGGAAATATTGAAACTTCAATAAAAAGGAAGTTTATACTTGCAGAAGCAGTAGTGGAGGCACAAGGACATCATAATAGGGTAGCACAGGGCAAGAAAAAGATAAGTGCACTAAGGAACAAGTGATATCGCATTCTGATATAGAGACAAGAGAAGAAGAAGATCTAGAAAAGGTAGGTGGTTCCTTACATCAATAATTGGAACAATAATTTGAAGAACAGGAGAAGTAGACTATGGAGAAGGCAGAGGCTAAAGTGCATACGAAGAATAAAGCACTCATGACTCGAAAACTAGATAAGATCATGATGATAAAGAAGCAAGAAGAGAAAGAGAAAGGGGGATACCTTTGTTATCAAGGAGGATAAAGGGTTGGTGACAAGTACGAGTACCCTTACCCCAAATAAGAAATGATCAAAGATGAAGGCACAAAGGAGACAATGGACCCCAAGGTCTCCACATATGGATTTTGTAGATGAACCAACAAAATTGTTATGCACGTGCTTCTAGGGTACCTTGCCTATAGAGAAATTACATTCTTGGTAGATATTGGACCCAAAGGGATGAGTATCTAGGACAAAGAATATGTTAAATTAGAATATGCATTCACATGAAGAGGAGTCAGAGTTTGAATTCAGTATGTGATCGAGACAATGATATTGTAGAGAAATCTTGGACATGAGTATAAGGCCATAGATCTTAATCACTTGGAAAATGAGCATGTGTGCAATGCCTTAAATAAGATAGCCTCGTAAGTAACCAAAAGGAATTTATATTCAAGTGCCATGGTGTGTACCCTTATGGATAATAATAAGGAAAAGGAACAAGAAATATATTGACTGTGTAAGGGCTTGTGGGTGAACAAGGAAAAACTAAGGATATATATGATAGATTTTGTGCACTAGTAAAGAAAATATTGGAAAAATGTCCCTCTTTAGTGAGCCAGACTAGGACGGAATATGGGGACAAGATGGAATACCTAGAGATCTAGTGGGTATGATTTTGGTTAATATCAATCGCGTAAGGCCTATGGTAGAGGAGATCACAAAATAGAAGAAGAATAATAAAATTGTAGTGGAAGCTAGGATCACTGAGTTCACCCAACTCAAGGAAGAAAATAAAAAAGTAGATATTGGCTTCAATAGTTGCAATAAGTGTGAACTATATGTTGATGTTAGGTTGGTAGATGAGGGAGAAAATTTGAAGATAATATAGGAGAGGACCCTAACCAACAAGATTGAGAGCACTTAGTTAATATTAGATACCACAACACATAAATAAAAGGTTAAGGAAAACCACTCAAAGCTTGAGCAAAGAATTGGTGAGTTATAGAATTTTATACTGGAACATACAGACAGTATGGATGGTGCTTACACAGAAATAGAGGTGATGATATGGGAATTGAAAGTAAAGGTCAAATAAATTACTCTTGACCATGTGTCAGTGATTGTGTAGGCTATGTCAGGAAAGGCTTTGAAGGAATTGGAAGAATGGATGAAATTGGTGAGTAAAGTTGATGTAGAGTTTCTTGAGGTATTCCAAGCACCTTAGCTCTTCTTGGTATACTACTTTTTTTTATTTTTTCAATTTTGAACTTGTATTCTTATTTTTGGAGTTTTTGTACCTAGTGAACAAAAATTACCAGGGGTGGAAATCCAGCTAGTGTGGGGTAATGTTAGACCCCTGAAAGATACCAAGTATAAGTGGTGTGAAGGGTTTTAATGAGTGGGAGTTGGGCACGAAGGCACATTGTTGGCAAGAAAAATTTTCGCGTGGACAAACTCTTCTATTTCTTACCAACGCTCTAGGAATATAAATCTCACTACTTAATCGGTACAAGTGCCGTATATGCATGCGTAAGTAAATGTGGATTTTTGTGGTGGTATTTTGACCAAGGAACCAATAGGGAACTCCACTAACCCTATGGAAAAGCTAGCAATTTCTTGCCAAAGAGGAATTTTTCTGTAAAGTAGGAAATGGGAGTGAGAAATGAGATAGGAGAACTAATGTTGTAGGTAAAAAATCAAATTCTTGTACACAATAGTTAGGAATTTCAACACATGCATTTATGAGAAGAAACAACTCTGTAAATAACAACAAGACTGATTAGAATTTATGAGAAAAAAGTATCAATAAATCCCTCAGTCAAAAAGGCTATAAAATCCTTCTTATTGTATTGATTGCTTAAACAAAAGTTGTACATAGTATGGGAATGGAGGAAAACTAGTGAGGGGGGGGAAATGGAAAAAAATGGCTATCTCCTTTGTTCTCTCAAAGTAAAATACACTCTTGAGTTTACAAAATCAATCACCAACCCTTTGAAATGGGAATGGCTTTACAATTTATAGGAAGAGAAATGACTCTTTGCATACTCCCCAATGACTCTTCGTATGTCCAAACATGGCTTAAGACTCTTCACCTTCCTAGGAAAACATTAAGTTCCTTTTTTATAACATAAAGGTGACTTATTACATTAGAAACATTAAGATATATGAAAAATTTAAACTCCAACGTGAGATTAGAATATTTAGGAGAGAGAAATTTTGGGGGAGAGAGAGAGAGAGAGAGAGAGAGAGAGAGAGAGAGAGAGAGAGAAGAAAGAAGAAGGAAGAATGATGTTGATGATGATAGATTCTACCTCTGATAAAGTTTGTTGATCCTTCCAGATGACTTGATGAAACACTCTAATGTGATGAACTTTGAATCTCTGAACTCTTGTGCAAAATGAGAAAATTATTTTGGATGACATGTGAACACTGTGAACTAAGTGTTTAAAAAAAATTTCAAATGACTCATTCGGTGGCCATGAGTATCACTCATGAAGATCCTCCTTTGACGGGAATGGAACCTTGGAATGAATCTTGCCCTAACTTCCTATAACCCTACCACACTGCTCGGTTGATTTAAAAATGATCCTGATGAAGTAGCTTATGAATAATCTGACAGTGTCAACTATGAATTCCACCTCCTGCATACTAATTGAAGCATGAAATGAGTGTCAACAGACATTGTTGACATCCTCACTGTCACCTACTTTGCATAGTATGATGATAGAGACTGCAATTCTTTCTATCTCTTGCTCGGAAGCAAAAAGTTGTGTCAGTTTATGCCCTATCCATTTATGCTTCATGATTTATTCAGAAAAAACAACTTACTATATTTAGTATATATGAAAAATTGACTGCCTCGAACCTCAACTGGATTTTGCAACTCAGATTTTCCTTTCTCCGTATGTTCGTCTCACCTTTTTGGATCAATTTTCTATTTTTGGAAGGTTCTCGTGGGACCACTTAATATTTTTATTAAGTATCAAATTTAGACCAAGATACCTATTCTGATGAACTTTCAACTGCATTTCATCTTCTATGTTCAGTGTCTCCTTCATAGGTTCTTTTGTTGATGACTTTCCCCAAAATAATAGTCCCCTATGCAAAAAAACTTGTTATTTTTATAAATTTGGCTTCTGGAGGTTGGATTGATGTGGAACAAATTTTTCAAATCTGTTTTTTTTTCAATATCTCCCCTTTGAAATTTTGTGCTTACCTGGTCAACAGTGTAGGATATTTTAAAATTTTAAATTTTTGATTTGGTAGTGCTTATGGACACGACAACCATTAATGGACCTCAAGAGTTATAGTTCTTTTTGTATCCTCCATTCATGATGAAAATTACATTTTTGATATGGTTTTTCTCTTCTTATCTCACTAGTGAAAATTCTCCTCAATCTGGTTGCTAGTTTTATGAGAAACTAAGTTTTTTCTCCCGTTGTGAAAAGAAATGGATTTCTTTGCTGCAAAAATTTTGTGCCATGGAAGGAGTTTTTTAAGGTTTGTTTCTAATTATTTTTCATAGAGGAATGAACATAAACAATTTTTTTGTCAATCCATGCATCCATTTTCAAGATCTCTTCAAATGTCTACTTCGTTGTCATGAAGAATTTCATTGTTTCTTCTTCTTTGTTCTTCATTTTTCTCCTTGGTTTGATCAATTCTTCTTCTAAGACCTATGTAATATCATGAAATATATTATTTAATTTCTATGAGGGATCTTTTTTTGAGCTTCAGTAATGGTGGGAGGTGATGGGAAGTTGCAGAGGAAGTTAAATATCAAGTTGTGTATGCAAAGGTTAGAAGTTAGAAGCGGGAAACATGAGAGGTTTTAAATGTTTGAAATAAAGCTCAATAGGGATGAAGAAAATTTTCATTTCATTGATGTACCTTAATAATTAAGGGATGTGAGAAACATCAAATTGCATGTGGTGCCTCACGATGAAAAGTGGTGGGGATCCAACGGCTAGGGATTTGAGAAAAAAATATCTTTAAAGCACCTGGGGGCTGAGAAGCGGTCGAATGAGGAACCATGAGTCTTCATGAGGGATGAGTGAATTTTATTGACCTTGATGTTCCTCATAAAAAATGGATGAGAGGGACATCAAATTTCATGGTGTACCTGGTGATGACGTGTGGCACTTGATCTGACGGTTGAGGATGAAGGCTCCACTAGCTTCCAAGGGTTGGAAAACTACTCTTAAAGAAGTCACATGGGTGACCAGGAGTCTCCTTAGAGATGAGGTGAATTTTTTTGACCTTTATGTCCCTCAGAAAAAATTAAAAAAGAGGGACATTAAATTTCACAGCGTGTCTGGTGATGACACGTGGTATAGATCTGACGGTAGGGGAAGAAGGCTCCATTAAGCACCTAGGAGTTGAACTAGTGGTATGAGAGGTCATATGAGGATCCAGATGGCTTATAGGGTCTGGGTGCATTTTTTTGACATTAATTTCCCTATTCTTGAGGGATTTAAGGGACATGAAATTGTGCCAGGATCCTGGAACTAACACGCGTCTTGTTCAAAATTTGACTAACTCCCAAACTCGCTCCTAGAGGGCAGCTTGAAACGGAAAAAACTTGAGCTCTCAATGGAATATTTTGATTAAATTTTATATGATATTTATTTAAAATGGACTTTTGAATCCAATGGTTGGTGTATTAGGTATTTATTCATCCCTTTGATCCTTGAAAAATTGGATTAGTGATTTTCATCACTAGTTGTGCATGGAAAAAACCAGTTATAAACCTATTATGCCAAGGTGTTGTGAAATATGTGATTTCACCATCCTATAGATATTTTAATTATATTTTTGAGGATGTATTTTTTTCTCCTAACTCAATCCAGAGCTCCCAGAATCACCTTCTGAAGCTCTGTATCCTTTTTTGGCATGTTCACTGCTTAGGCCTGTGAACCCTGATTTTGGTGAAACTACCCCAACTTCTCTGAATCTTCCTAAATCAATTCCATTATGTTCCAAGGCATTTGATTCACTTCTGTGTCTAGTTTGTATTCTCTTTTCTACTCCATGCAGTTGCTCCAGTCTGAGGAAGGCCAGTGATAGTCCTTCCCATAACTGCCTGAAGTTTACTTTTTGCAATGAACTCATAAAATCACCGAGGGGTTTTGAATTGACTCTCCTAAATCACCTAGGGGAATGATTTAAAATCAATTAAGATGCCATTAGACTGAATAGGTAGACCAGGGGTGTCTCAGAAGGGTAAACCTTGAAATTTTTGACACAGGGGTATAGTTGTAATGCTTGGAAATTGACAATTTCCTTGTTGCACATTTGCATGAAAACAACTGGCTCTATCTTGGGGACATAAAATACATGACATGGAGAATCCATAATCTCAACTTTAGACCATCTAATCCATTTAATTGTGCCTTATCCATTGGGCCTTGTGGAGTCATGTATAATTTACGAGAGAGAGAGAGAAGGAAACACACACACACCCAAAACGTCGGAAAGGAAACACACAATACACATGAAAATGAAATGAAAAACACAACAAAAAGGGAAAAAAACTAAGCATTCACCTATGGTACAAGGCAAGGGACAACCTTCTTTCACTGATGAAACAATTTTAGGTATTTCCCACTATGAGGCAATTCCAGTGGTGTTCCATCCAGATATGAGAGTAGAAATACGTTCACGTTGCAAGTGTCATGAACCTGGAATGTACTGAGCCATAACGAATCAAACTTTCCATTGATGCTTTTTGGTTCCCTCTTTTTTTCCCATAGCAGGACAAGGTCTCAAACTTTTAATTCTCTTTCTTTGACATCATACAACTTCTTGTGCCAATTCCTTTGATTTTTATCCACGAGCTTACGGAAAATGGTCATGATGTTCTTGTTGCTTGATTCAGCCTACCCATTTCCATTTGGGTAGTAGTATGATGAATGGGATAAGGAGGTTTCGTATTAATAGAAAAACATAGTTAATTCCCTCGAAGATAAATAGGTAGAATTGCCTGCTACAATCTTTATGTGGCACTATGAAACATACTATGATGTTCTCTTTGATATAATTACATACCATTTCAGTGTTAGCTTGTTTGGCTGGAATGGCCTCTACCCACATCGTGAAGTAATCCATTTTTATGAGCACATAGGTGTGTCATGTGCTTGAGTGAAGATTCAAAAACACCAATGAAATCTATCCCCCACTACTAAAATGGTTCTTCAATGACAACTAGCTTGAGTGGTAAAGCTGCAAGTTGTGGTCTCCCATCAAATTGTTGACATGCTTCACATTTGGAAACCCATTCTTGAGTGTCTGCAAAGAGGGTGGGATAGTAATACCTACCTCATAGGATCTTATGTGTGTGACCATTGCTGAAAAATTCCCGCCACATGATTGGTCATGGTATGATTTAAGTAATTTCTCTTGTTATTCTTTGTCTACACACCTGAGAAAGCATCCATCAAGACCTCTTTTGTAGAGTGTGTAGTTCTAAATCACAAAAAAAAATCACCTTCATCTTGAGTGTTTTCCTTCTCTTATAATCAAGATGAGGAGGTAATTATCCATAGGTCAGGTAATAGGAAATGACCATGTACCATTCATCATTAGTGGTTATAAAGAGAACCTGAGGATTATCTTTAAAGCAAGTTAAGTAAGCATAATTATCTTTTCCATGTTGGACTTTGAGGGTTTCATATTCAGTAATCAATCTACACAAACCATTTCCCCACACCAAATTCGAGGGTCAGATTTCCAAATCATACTCTTGATTCTTTGCAACCTTGTTTCCTCTTTTAGCTCCAGGATATTGTTGTGTCAAGATGGACTTGATTGCAGTTTTAGGGACCATCACCATAGTATGAGAGTTAAGTATGTAGAATCATAAATTTTTAACATCCTTGACTACCGAATAGGCATGTTTTTCTAACTAGTTATAGTTTAATTCATGTTTCTTCAATGGTAAGCTCATGAAAGCAATGGGTTCCTCCACACCTTCATCATTATTTTGGACTAGAACAATAGAGAGCGTGTGTTCCGATGCATAACAATATATGATGAATTATTTTTTGAAATTTGGAGACATAATAGTTGGAGCTTAAGTAATGGATTTCTTAATTCCTTCAAAAGTTGATTTTCCTTAGTTATTCCATTTGAAGATTAATTTAGGTTTCATCATGGTGGTGATGTGTTTTGTCAATTTAGAAAACTCCAAGACAAAGTGATGAAGGAAGTTTACTTTTCCGAAGGAGTGAACTCCCTTCTTTTTTGTGGGCAGAGACAGTGCCTGAATGGCCTTCACTCTTTGTGGGCCAATGTGTGCTTCATGCTTGTTCACAATGTTCCCTAGCAACTTGCCTTCTGTAAATCCAAAAATGCACTTTTTTAGTTCAAATATATACCATGCTTTCTACATTTTTCAAGTACTTATTCCAGATGGTGAATATGGTCTCCCCTCTTTCTAGAGAAGACTATGAAATCATCTAGATATATCACTAAGTAATTCTTCAAATCTTTGAATTCTAGGTCTATCACCCTTTGAAACATGGCTCCTACATTGATCAAACCAAAAGGAATTATGTTGTATTCAAAAGTGCCCCAAGGTATTGTGAAGGTTGTCTTGGTACAATATTCCTCTGCCACCTTGATTTGGTTGTACCTTGAGAATCCATCAAGCCGTGAGAGAATTTCATATCCAGTGACCATCTGCAAAATGTGATCGATGACTGGGAGGGGGTAATTTTCTTTCAGTGATGGCTAGTTCAAGTTGCGTAAATCTTCACATATCCCTATTTCACCATTCTTCTTCCACAGTGACACTATATTGGCCACCCATGTCGAGTGGTGGATGAGAAAGATGATCCTTGCATTGAGCATCTTCATTACTTCCTCCTTGATGGTATCAACAATTTCAGGATTATACGACCTTTTGTTTTTCCCAAATGGCTTGGCATCTAGCTTCAAAGGGATCGAGTGATGCATTTCCTTTGGTTGGAAGGATTTGAGCTCATAATAGGAATATGCCAACACATATGAATATCTCTTGAGATGTGAGATAAACCTTCTCTTCTCCTCAGTAAAACAACATTTTTTGATATTGACCATCCTCAGTTGCTCTAGAGTCCCAATATTTTCCTTCTCAAAATCAGTTGGGCACCAATAATATTGCATTTGTTTCTCTTGAATGAATGTATCATACTTTTCGAAGAGGTCCTCCAGAGAGACTAGGCCTTTAGGGATCTTATTTCCTTTCAATTTGATCAGTACCTCTTCATAGAATCCTTCAATTCCTTCTTTCTCTTCTTCAGATACCACTTCTCGATGTGGATTCTTACTTCCCTCAAATAAGAGATTGTTGAAATTGACTTATTGATCCAAGAATGCTAGAATTTGATTATTGTCATTGAATACTTGCTAATGATTTACATATTCTGGCACACTAGGCCTGAACACCATTTCAATGGTCACTTTGTCTCTTCCAAAATAATGATGAGGTGTCACTAGGGAAGTTGAAACTGCAAGGGAATCACATTTTTCATTCTTCTCTCTTAGAATAGCCTCGATGGAAAATGCATCAAAATACTCAATTCAGTCACATAATTTGTTTCTATAATGACAAAATCTTATATTTTTCACCTGGTATTTCTATCAAACTTTCTTTACTATCACCTCTGCATCACCTTGGAATTTTAGCTTCTTAATTCCCATATCTTTAGCTACACCCATGCTGAAGAGAAGAGCTTCATATTCCACCATATTATTTATATTATCAAATTGCAGCTTGTAGTAAAATGGGTATGGTTCACTCGAAGGACAATATAACACCATGCCCGCTCCCAAAGCTGCACTAGAATGACTTCCATAAAATTCCATTTTCCAGACTTGTTCTTCTTCCTCCTCTATAAGAAGTGGAAATTTCTCATCTTTTTCGGATGTGAGGAAGTAGTTGCCTAGTCCTTTGTCTTGAAATAGGATGTTTTCCCTCAGATCATCATAATTGCATACCGTATACTTCATCTTCCTGACCGGTAGAAATTTCTTCATTTCTCCTTTAATTGGGATAGTTGTAGATGACCATTCCATTTTTATTTCTCTACCTAAATCTCTGCAAAAGCTTCGACTCAAGATCATCCCAAAAGATGTCAGAATATATGATACTAGAATGATAAGAAGCACCTTCTTATCTGGAAAATATGTTAGTGTCACATGTGCATCTTTAATTCTTCCTACCCATGGCGCTTGTTTAGATTCCATTGAATAACAAGAGTCATTTTCTCAAGTAAAAAGGTTCAACTTTGTTAGTTTTAGAGGCACTGAGGGCTAGCATATTTTTTAAAGGTGGCGTAGATGGTGTGCGGATTATTCCTTTGGAATTTGAGCTTAATACTACATGATTACCTCCATAGACTACTTCAATGAACCTTCTAGACACAAATATTGGGTCACACTCCCCTTGGTCCCTCAAAAAAATAACCACCTCAAACACACTCACCTAACCATGGACCCTTTCACCCCCACTCTAATATTAATATAATTAAATTAATTCATTATCTCATAACATCTATTATTTAAATATCCTAATTGAGATAATGCCCATCTAGCCACCTCACACTAAGACCTATTCTTAGTATGTTTCCATAACTAACTAAGACCTACCTAAACCCTAAAAATCAAAGCCTACATTCCCTCTAACCACATTCTAACATGTTAAAAAGGAAACTTCCATTCTAATTCATGGGAAAAAAATGGACAAGATCTAAGAAAATCAAAAGGATCTGCCAAGTTTAGTAGACCTAGGAAATCCCACCCTAACCAACGCCAGTTACCCTAAACCATCGTCAGTCAACCTAGAACCACCATTGGTTACTATTTAATCCCCAAAATAACCTTATTTTGAGGTTGACACATCTTCTGAGAGCAAGAGATGAAACCAGAGATGCATGCAAGTAGAACTAGCATTCGTACATGCATTAGAGCATCCAAAACCAACACCAGAAGAAATCACAGATCCATTTTCCTTCACGGGAGCATTCGGGGAAGTGCTAGCACCACACCAAGTCCCTTCCATTTGGGACCTGCCATCATCGACCAGACATCAATCCCGTACAATAGTAATTTTTATGTTAACTAGTGCTAGTCCATTGTCATTTTAAGTAGACTCTTTTACTTCTGTTATTAGTTTCTGCTCCCATTCCCATTCCCTCACCATTTACCTCCATGCAGATTTGACCATTCCTTCACCCACTCCCTTGAACTAATCATACCTATATTTTTATCACCCCTGAGTACACCTAAGACCTACAAAAACCTTGTCATTGCCCTCTACATTTCTAGTTAGCCTTAGATCTGCCCTCACCTTAAGTTTTTATTGAGTTTCCTGTACCCCGACCTTACTGATGCTCATTACTATACGTACCCAAAAATGTAGGTACTGTACTTCCGAAAAGAGGTTACGAAAACCCCAATGATGATTCAAATCTCTTCACAAGGTTTTTGGAATCCATAAGAGCTCGTCAAGTGTACCTCTACATCCTAGAAAGGCATATCTAGCTTTTGCATGTTTTGTTTTGGCCTCTGCCCCCTTTTCCTTGCATTTTTGTCTTTAAGTTATAGAACCACCACCTTGCCTAGGAGGTATTTTTGTGACCACCACCTAGGGTAGGGATGCGGTCATGTAACCACCTCCCTGTGTAGGGTGGTGGTTTTGTGCGCATTTTCCATAATGTTCTAATGATTTCGTCAAACGTAAAAATTCAAGTTTCACCCACATTATTCAACCAATTGGGCTTGCATTTATGTTTTTGCCACTTGATAAATAGTTTTTTCCCTTTGTTTATAGTAAAAGAGATCAATTCCAATTTACTCTCTAGTAAATCCAAATGTTATGAATAGCCAGCTTGTTTTCAAACAAATGGCCCCTCTTCTTTTGTGTTTGATTATTCAGTTTTCTTGAATTTCTTGCATGACTTTCAATAGTTTTACATTTTGCATGAATTATCAGCCTCTCCTTTATATTTTAGAGATCATTTTATCTTCTTTCTTTCATCTTACTTCATTGATGTCCCGTACAATCAGTTTACAATAAGGTAGTTTCATTTTTAGATTAGAATCCATTTAAAGTTGAAGGTTTTGTTTTGTCACAAAAGATAGATCCCAGAATTCTCGACGTATTTGCGTTGCATCCCCACAATAAATGTAGTTCCCACTTCCCTTTGACACTTTTACATATTGATTTTGATACTATTGATCATATTATGGGCACTATTATCTTTTTTTTAGTATGATGGTTAGATGTTAGATCATGAATTATTATTGATCTGGATTTGATTATTATGCATGATGGTTACTAGAGACATTTTCTATATGTGGTTGATGATATACTGTTTGACATGGACATATTATAGATGTTGATTTGGAATTATGATATTGGACATTTTGAGTAGATCTGGTATGGTAGATTTTGATGATGATACAATTGATTTATTTAATTAAAAATGATAATGTTGAATTATTGATATTGTTGTGATTTGTGTGTTTGGATGATTTTGAGATATTATTTATATCATTTTGGATGTTCCGATATGGCCAAAAGGCTAAAGGAGGTATTTTCATTTTGTAGGATAAAGATCACAACAATGTCGGGGGACTGGAGACTAACCATATTGAAATTATGGGTGAAATCAACAAGGTCACCATGGCAAGTGTGTTATGAGCTGTGTGTTGTGTTATGTTAGGAATTCCCATGGGGGAGATTTCTATTATATGTGACCATGGGATAAGTGTTTTATTAATGTGTTCCTTTTTATTATTTTTGTATGTACTTTACTTGTAATGTGTTCCTTCTTTTAATTAATTCAAATGTGCTAGATTAATGTGATAGTCATATAGTTAAATTTTATTTAAATTAAATTGGGATGTGGAATGTAATTAATAAAGTTGTTGTCTTAGATATTAATGTTGGAAGAGTGTGCAAGTTATCATGTAAGAATGTGTAAGAAATTGTAAGAGTATGTAAGGCAGATTTTGGAAGGTCTAGCACTCCATCTTTTATGGAATTCGAATTTGACCTTGGAGGCCAAATTTGGAGGCTTATGGAACAAGTTAAACTTGTTCCACACCTCTTAAAATGATCCAAAAACCATGCCTATGGTTTGGAGATTAAATGAAGGCATTTATAATGCATTTTGAGGTGACAATATGTAAGTTTTAATTACACTTCCCTTACATGTATTTAATTTGGTCCTTTTGGAGTATGGGTTGAATTGGAGTATGTAAGTGATTTTGTCATGTTTAATTTATTGTGATTTTTTTATTGTTGTGGATTTTCTCTTGGGGATGAGGAAAAATGATGTGGTATCCCACTTGGATCCACATCATCCTCTCTCTTTCCTTTCCTATAAAAGTGAAGCTTCTTGCTCATTTGGGGGTTGTTGAAAACTTTGTTATTGCCTCTTGGGGGTGCATTTTTTTTGGGTGCTGTTTCTTTTAGAGATTTTTTAAGGAAGAGCTTGGAGTCTTTTTGCTCACTTATACTTACTGGTTTTGGACTGCACTTTGACATTATGGAAAGATTGTGAGCTTGGAACAAACTTCAGTATGGAGGGTAGGATATGGAGCTGTATTTTAATTGTCTTTCCTTTTCTTGCATGCATGCTTAAATGATATTTATGTTTGCATTCTTGGCTGGTTGGGTAGAATGCTTAGGGCATGGTGTAGGAGAAGGCTATAGGGATTTCATATAGGGGCATAAGGGATTTCAAATGGCATTGTTCTATTGTGGAGGAAGTTTTGGTTTGGGATCCACCTTGGAAAAGAAACTGCTTGCATTTCTTGGGGGGGACATAAGGGATAAACTTCGGGTGGCATAAGGAGGGGTTGGGAAATAAGGTTTATGGGGTTGATATGATTATTGGTGGTATGCATTTTGGTGGATGCCCAATTCCAAATTGGAAGGCATAAGGAGGTCCCCATAGTCCTTGCTCTTGTTGGCTTGCTTGATCAAGCCTATGTGTTGTATGAATTGTTTCAAATGCAATTGGGAACTGTTGTCTTATTTTGAACTGTGCATTTTTTTTATTGTATGTAATGTGAATGTTGCTTGTATGTCATAGAATCCTTTGTTGCCATGTGTTGATATTAGTTCTCCATTTCAATATGGCTGGGGCTCGGGGGCCAATGGGGAAGGATGGCTTCTCCTTTCTCATTAGATGTCTTGGTCAGGTGGAGAGTGTTTCCTTTCTCCCTTCCTTGTTGTGATCAAAGTTGCAAAGAAGAAGAAACAAGCATGCATTTGTTTGGAGAAGACATTTCACAGTTTGCAATTCATTTGTTTTGAGTAAATTCAATGTAACCTTTCCCACCTTGAGTGGATGAGATGTATAGTAATTGTGATGTGAAGTTGTTGCAATGTAGATGGAAGATTTAAATTGAATTGAGAAATGCACAAGAAGAATTATAATTCTCATTTTTACTTTGGAAAGAAAATGTGAATGAAGTTTCATACTTTGTATTTGGAAATTTGAAACCAATTCAAATTGGAAAAGTGACAAGTTGTAAAACTGTTATGGAATTATGAATAAAGGATTGAATTAGTTTTGTAAATTGTAATGTGCACTAGATTTGAATTGTTGTCCAAGAATAATATCTCTATTTTGAAAAGCAATAAGAAATAGTGTTGTTATTGTATGTATTGTATTTGAAATCAAACAGAAAGGAAAGCTGTAAAAGTATATTGAGGATCAATGAAAGAATGCATTCCCCTCTCAAGAGTGTATTACACAATTGATTTGAATTATTTTTGAAAATTTATTGTTGTTTGAAAAGAAAAGAAAGAAGCATGCATATGGAATGAAAGATAGTGTTACATTAATTACAAAATTGTTTATTAAAATTGAAATCAGAGATGCATTTTTAGTTAGAATTGAATGGATGACCCAATAAGAATTGTATTTGATTAAGTTAGAATCATATGCACTTTCAAAAGAAAAATTGCTAAATCAATTTAAAGGAAACAACTCACTGTTTTAAAACTTAAATCTGGCAATGTACATTTTAATTAAAATGAGAAGTTCAAACTTATACTCAACTATAAGTTATGAAACCTTGAAATTAATACTTAGGAAGACCTAGGGAACTCAAATTCACTATAACAGTCAAGAATGAACTTCCAAAACTTAATAAATTTCAATTCGGAGCTTGCACAGTCATTTTTCTGTCTATTGCCAGAAAAATGCAACCTTGAACAGATTAGCTAAATTGACTTCCCTAAAACACTCTAAACCCTCCCTATACTGATCCTCCATGTCTGTTTGACATGTTGAGTGAAGGAGTTCAAATTTTATCAAAATTATAAGTTGGAATTTTTCAGTTTGCTAAATAAAGGCTTGCAGAACATTTTTACAAAATTGACCCTTAAAACTTCATCAAAAAGAAAATTTGACATTCCATATTCAAAGAGGGCATTGAGATATTTCCAAAAATTGCTCGTTTGGCCAAAAATGAGCTTTCTAGCTCAAGTTATGACACTTTGAAGTTTTTGTGCCTTGGCGGGAAAATTTGGGAGAATTTTCCCTATCGGGCCCGCAACCCAAAAAATTCCCCTCAAAATTGCCCTTAGAAATTTTTCAAAATTTTGGGCTCAGGAAAATTTTCACTTTTCCCTCCACTGGCCCATAGCCAATCAGAGGCTGTCATGTGTCCTCCAGCGGCTAAGGTAAAGGTGCAGATAAAATTTTAACCCTTAGACTTTTTGAAAATTTTTGGGAAAATTTTCACTTTTCCCTCCACTGGTGCATAAGCAATCAGAGGGTGCGACAATTCACCTATTGGCTATGGCAGAGGTGTGGGTTATTTTTAACCCCTTAGCTTTTAAATTTTTTTTGGGAAAAATTTCCATGTTGACCCCGTCGACCCGCGGACAATGAACGCGTGGCACGTAGCACCATTGGGTGGCAGTGGAGGTTCGAGAGAAATTTTTCCTTTTAGGCCTTTGGGAAAAATTACTAGAATCCTCCTATGGCCTACAAGTCTACCTTCTCCCTCAATTTTTCCACCTTCAATGGGCACATGGACCCGCGCGGCCTTTCTTCCCTTTTTTCCCCTAGGGCACAAAGCACAAATTTGATCTGCCGCCCTACCCTTTCCTTTCCCCCCCTTTTTTTTCCTTGCGCGGACCCGCGGGGGTGCGGAGCACATTTTGACTTTGAGCTCACATTGGGAAAATTTCCCCATGCCACTTTGCAACCCGCCAACCCGCCCAAGGTGCACTCCTCCTCCTCTTGCCACGTGCCCCCCTTGGGGAAAATTTCATCCCCAAACTCTGCCACTCATAACTTGAGTTATGTAAGGAGTTAGGAGGACTTCTTTATATCATTGGAAATGTGAGAAAATTTCCTATCAATTGGAAATAGTTTAGGGAATTTTTGGAAGAAATAAGTATGAGAAAAATATAGTTGAATTTCTAATCCTGTTAGAGAGCAGGAATGGGGGTAAGATTACTCCCTGAACCCAACTAAAATGGGTAACCCTAAAATTTAAACCTTGTAAATGTGTTATAAGTTAATAAAGGAAACTTGTGTTTGGGTAAGAAGGTTTTGTTTCAGAACCTATTAGTTAAAACTGATGTCTTGCAACTTAGTTGTAGACACTTCAAATCAAAAATAATTATCCCATAATTTTCTAGCTAACCCTAGGTTGTTTCTTGGGTCTCAACCGGTTGTTTGAATGGGCACTATAGTTTGGTATCAGAGAAGTGGTTCAAAGGCTTGGAACATTAGGCACACTAGAAAAATTGAGACATGAAAACTTAAACCTAGAACACTGATACCTAGAAAACAACTTAGTAATAATTTGTATGTCTTTTAGTAAACATGGAAGTTGTATAACTTAACAAATGAACTGACTTTTGCTTTCGTCTGTGTAGAAGGCTTAGATGAAGTGAAAGGAACCTTCATAGAGACTTAGATTCATCACCACCACCACCACTGGATCAGGGTGTAGCAGTCATTCTACCTCAGATTCTATAGACCCTTCAGGATGTTAATGCCTCTCTACGTGGAGGATTAGGTGGAGGACAGAAAACTAGTCATGATAGAGCTCCTTCTATCGAGGGTCAGGTACCACCTTGACTTAGTGAGGAGCATAGAGGATAGAACTCCCATGTAGAGTCAGCCAGAGTAGAGTCACCTCCTAGGAGACAGGGTGATAGAGTTCTAGAGCATAGAGAGAGGTCTCAGAGCCCTAAGCTTAGGGATGAGCTTGCAGAGAGGCCTAGAGGCCGATAGACCATAGCAGCGGATCACATCAGGGAGATCATGAAGCTTAAGCCCTCACATTACTCAGGTGATATAGGTGGATTTCAGGTAGAGGCCTGGCTAGTGAGCTTGAGCGGTTGCTTCAAGCTTTTTCCTTGTTCTAGAAACACAAAAGCTCATGTTGTGATCCATCTACTAAGGGATGGAGTAGGAGTATGGTGGAGGATAGAGGAGAAAAAGATCCATGTAGATTCAGAGACAGTGACTTTGGAGATGTTTGAGGAGAGATTCAGGAGAAAATACCTATCATATAAGTTCATCCAGCAGAGGATTGATGGGTTCCATGACCTTTGACAGGCTACCCTTTCAGTAGTAGAGTATGAGAGTAGATTTCTAGATCTACTTCAGTATGTAGATTATATGCAGGATGAACAGGTGCAGATTCACAGATTCATCTAGGGCCTGAATTTGGATATAGGAGGTGTAGTGCAGATTCACTATCCACAGACTATAGTAGAGGCCGTTGAGAAGGCCTATATTGCAGAGGAGACTTGGGGTAAAACCTAGCAGGCTATAGACTGAGTCAGGAGACACATTCAGTAGATGCAAGATGGTAGATCGAGAGGTTTAGTACCTCTTCCTTGTGGTGGTTAGCATTTAACATAGTCATCCTTTAGGCCACAATAGCAGCAGTAGTCCCACCCACTGTATAGACCTCCACAGAGAGATGATGCACAGAGAGGTTGGAGCATGGGGCCTCCTCCTAGGGGTCCCATTAGGACAAAGTGTGGAATTAGAGCTCAATCAGCTAGAGCTTGCCAACAGAGGCCACAACATACCATAGTTGGCTCATCATGATCCATGCCATAGGATTCTAGGGCACCTACTAGAGGTGTTGTTCCTTAGAGAGGATCAGGTAGTTGCTTTGGATGTGGAGTAGCTGGAAATTTTTGGAGAGATTGTCCTCAAAACCCTAACAAGGGTAAGGTACCAGTTTCTAAGCTAATAGTTGGTGACATGGGATGCAGCCACAGGATTTATGCAGTAGTTGAGAACCACCAGGCAGAGCACCAAAGCACATTCATTGAGACCACATGTAGCATTGGTGGTATTCCTACCTCTGTATTGTTTGATTCTATTTCTTCTGATTCTTTCATTGCACCATCTTTAGGAGAGCGATGCAGGCTAGTGGTAGTTAGGTAGGGTCTCAGTTGGGATGTCGAGATGGCTTCTGGAGCTAAGATCTCTGTGGAATCCTTAGTTTAGGAGTGTGTAGTGGATTTGGGACCTTTAACCACCACCTCAGATCTCCGTATTCTCCCTTTGGGCTCGTATGGAGTTATTTTAGGTATGGATTGGTTATCTGCACATAGGGCCAAGATGGATTATTATCATAAGACTATAGCTTGTGCATTATGATTTGGGAGTTGATTCAGTGATCTCGGGGGTCAAGAGACCTGTATCTATTCATACCATTTCCGCTATGTAGCTTAAGCGGTGTGTGTGATGGGGTTGTCAGATGTATGATGTTACATTCAGTGAAAGATTAGAGGATGGGTCTAGTGGACCATCGCTAGATGATCATCCCATCTTGAGAGAGTTTTTTGATGTATTTCTAGGGGAGCTACAGGGGATGCCACCCCTACATGAGATTGATTTCCATATAGATCTAGTCCATGGAGCAGAGCCTATCTCACGGGCACCTTATCAGATGACCACCCCGGAGCTCTGTGAGCTCAAGTTACAGCTTGAGAGAATTTTAGAGAAGGGCCTTATCCATCCTAGTGTATCCCCTTGGGGTGGACCGGTGATCTTTGTGAAGAAGAAGGATGGATCATTGCGGTTGTGTATTGATTACCACCAGTTGAACAAAGTGACGATCAAGAATCGTTATCCTCTTCCTCGCATTGATAACTTTTTTGATCAAATGAAGGGAGCCATGGTGTTCTCTAAGATTGATCTCAAGTTGGGCTACTATCAGTTAAGGATTTCAGAGGTGGACATTCATAAGACCACCTTCCGTACGAGATATGGGCACTATGAGTTCATAGTGGTGCCTTTTGGTTTGACGAATGCCCTTGTAGTGTTTATGAGTTTTATGAATGCGGTATTCAAGACCTTCTTAGATTTCTTTGTGCTCATCTTCCTAGATGTTATTTTGATAGACTCATGTACACGTGAGGAGCATGAGGGGCACCTTCGACAGGTTTTCCAGTGTCTTTGTGAGAAGAAGCTTTACAGGAACTTGGAGAAGTGTGCTTTCTTCCAGAAAGAGGTGCATTATTTGGATCATATTATTTCTAGGGAAGGTATCACAGTCGATCCTTCCAAGATTAGAGCCATTATGGATTGGCCAGCACCGACTACAGTGACCGAGGTGCACATCTTCATGGGATTAGTAGGATACTACTAGAGATTTGTTCAGGACTTCTCTCAGATTGTGCACCCTATCACTTCCCTTCAGAGGAAAGGGAAGAAGTTTTTTTTGATGGACAGATGCGAGTAGGCCTTCAGGACACTGAAGGAGTGCCTCACTACAACACCCATTCTTGTAGTGCTAGATCCACAAGGTGAGTTCTTTGTTTACACAGATGCTTCTTTAGCAGGGCTTGGAGGTGTGTTGATGCAAGAGGGCAGAGTTAGAGCTTTTGAGTCTCTGAAACTCAAGTATCATGAGCTTAATTATCCTACACATGATCTTGAGCTTGTGGTAGTTATGCATGCTTTGGTTAGATGGAGACATTTTCTTCTTGGACAGAGATTCACACTCAAGATAGATCATTTGAGTCTTCGCCACCTCTTCACATAGTCCAATCTAAACGCTTGTTAACGGTGTTGGATGGAGTTCATTTGTGAGTACGACATGGAGATAGAGCATGTGAAGGGGAAGGAGAATGTGGTGGCAGATGCTCTCAACATATGGAGACATGTGGCTATGGCTACCTCAATGAGCACAGATTTGTGGAGTAGGATTCTTTAGTATCTTCCTCTTGATAGCTTCTACATGGTAGTACGAGTAGAGATCGAGTCACAGAGACCCCTTGAGGGGAATTTTGATGGTTTTTCCTTTAAGGAAGATGGTCTTCTCAGGCACAGAGGTAGGATATATGTTCTTAGATATGGAGGCTTGAGGTAGGACATCTTGGTAGAGGCACATCATGCACCCTATTCAGCCCATCCCAGGGTGAAGAAGATGCACACTACTTTGAGATAGTTGTACCACTGGAGAGGACTTCATCGAGACGTGGTTTAGTTTGTGTCATGGTGTTTAGAGTGCTAGAGGGTTAAGGCTAAACATCAGCATCCAACAGGTCTTCTTTATCCTCATGCCATACCAGAATGGAAGTGAAACACCATTTCCATAGATTTCATTGTTGGACTACCTATGTGGAGATATCACCACGATGCCATTATGGGCACGGTTGATAAATTGACAAAAGTGGCTCACTTTTCTCCAGTGAAGACCACTTATATAGCTAGATCAGTGGCATGAGTATATTTGGATGAGATTGTTAGGTTGCATAGGATTCTGTGGAAGATAATTTATGATCATGATCCTTTGTACACTTCACACTTCTGGACTACCATGTAGTATGTCCTCGGGATGAGGATTAATTTCAGCACAACATATCATCCTGAGATAGATGGACAGACTGAGCGAGTGAATCAGATTTTGGAGGATATGCTCAGGATGTACATGATGGATCAACAGTCTAAGTGGGAGGAGTACTTGTACTTAGTGGATTTTTCCTACAATAATAGTTTTCAGAGTTCTATAGGCATGGCTCCTTTTCAGGAATTATATGGTAGAGAGTGCAAGACACCTGTTAGTTGGGACAGGTTAGAGGATAGATTATCTCTTGCACCATATCTTTTGTAGGACATGGATTAGTAGGTAGTGTTGATTAGGAAGAGATTGTAAGAGGAACAAGACACGTAAAATAAGTATGCAGATCAACATAGGATTGATTGTATCTTTGATGTGGGCATGAAGGTGTTCCTTTGTGTCAGTACACACAAGAGCCCTATCCACTATGGAAAAGGTTCTAAGTTAGCTCCTTGATTCGTTAATCCTTTTGATATCTTAGAGTGTATCAGCCCTTTGACTTATCGTCTACCATTTCCACCCAGCTTGTCTCACCTACATGATGTGTTTCATGTTTCTGTCCTTAGGAGGTACATTGCATATCCTTCTTGTGTGTTAGAATAAACATCATTTCAGGTGAAAGATCAGGGGCATGTGATGGTGGAGCCCATCCATATCATAGATCGTAGGACCCTGGGCATTCGAGGCAGAGAGATTGATCAGGTACGGGTGTAGTGGGACATATATGATGAGACTGCAGCCACTTGGGAGGATGCCACAATCTTACGAGTGTAGTTTCCACATTTTTTCTAGTGACTTCTAGGAGGAAGTTGAGTCTAAGGAGAGGGGGATGTCGTGCCCACTTCCCTTTGACACTTTTAGATACTGATTTTGATACTATTGATCATATTATGGGAACTATTATGTTTTTTTTTAGTATGATGGTTAGATGTTAGATCATGAATTATTATTGATCTAGATTCTGTTATTATGCATGATGGTTACTAGAGAAATTTTCTATATATGGTTGATGATACACTGTTTGACATGGAAATATTATAGATGTTGATTTGGAATTATGATATTAGACATTTTGAATAGATCTGGTATGATAGATTTTGATGATGATACAATTGATTTATTTAATTAAAAATGATAATGTTGAATTATTGATATTGTTGTGATCTGTGTGTTTAGATGATTTTGAGATATTGTTTATATCATTTTGGATGTTCTGATATGGACACAAGGCCGAAGGTGGTATTTACATTTTGTAGGCTAAAAATCACAACAATGTCAGGGGACTGGAGACTAACCATATTGAAATTCTAGGTGAAATCAACAAGGTCACCATGGCAAGTGTGTTATGAGCTGTGTGTTGTGTTATGTTAGGAATTCCCATGGGGGGATTTCCATTATATGTGACCATGGGATAAGTGTTTTATTTATGTGTTCCTTTTTATTATTGTTGTATGTACTTTACTTGTAATGTGTTCCTTCTTTTAATTAATTCAAATGTGCTAGATTAATGTGATAGTCATATAGTTAAATTTTATTTAAATTAAATTGGGATGTGGAATGTAATTAATAAAGTTGTTGTCTTAGATATTAATGTTGGAAGAGTGTGCAAGTTATCATGTAAGAATGTGTAAGAAATTGTAAGAGTATGTAAGGCAGATTTTGGAAGGTCTAGCACTCCATCTTTTATGGAATTCGAATTTGACCTTGGAGGCCAAATTTGGAGGCTTGTAGAACAAGTTAAACTTGTCCCACACCTCTTAAAATGATCCAAAAACCATGCCTATGGTTTGGAGGTTAAATGAAGGCATTTATAATGCATTTTGAGGTGACAATATGTAAGTTTTAATTGCACTTCCATTACATGTATTTAATTTGGTCCTTTTGGAGTATGGGTTGAATTGGAGTATGTAAGTGATTTTGTCATGTTTGATTTATTGTGATTTTTTTGTTGTTGTGGATTTCCTCTTTGGGATTAGGAAAAATAATGTGGTATCCCACTTGGATCCACATCATCCTCTCTCTTTCCTTTCCTATAAAATTGAAGCTTCTTGCTCATTTGGGGGTTGTTGAAAACTATGTTATTGCCTCTTGGGGGTGCATTTTTTTTGCGTGTTGTTTCTTTTGGAGCTTGTGTAAAGAAGAGCTTGGAGTATTTTTTCTTGCTTATAATTATTGTTTTTGAACTTCACTTTGACATTGTGGAAATCTTGTGAGCTTGGAACAAGCTTTAGTATGGAGAGGTAGGATTTGGAGCTGTATTTTAATTGTCTTTCCTTCTCTTGCATGCACGCTTAAATGATATTTGTGTTTGCATTCTTGAATGGTTGGGTAGAATTATTAGAGCATGGTGTAGGAGAGGGCTATGAGGATTTCATATGGGGGGGCATAAGGGATTTCCAATGGCACTGATCTATTTTGGAGGGAGTTTTTGTTTGGGATCCACCTTGGAAAAGAAACTGCTTGCATTTCTTACTATGGGGGGGCGTATGGGATAAACTTGGAGGGGCATAAGGAAGGGTGGGGAGATATAAGGTTTATGGGGTTGATATGATTATTGGCAATATGAATGTTGGTGGATGCCTAATTCCAAATTGGGAGGCATAAGGAGTTCCCCATAGTCCATATTCTTGTTGGCTTTCTTGATCAAGCCTATTGTTGTATGAATTGTTTCAAATGTATTTGGGAACTTATTTCTTATTTTGAACTATGCATTTTATTGATTGTATGCAATGTGAATGTTGCTTATACGTGATAGAATCCTTTGTTGCCATGTGTTGATATTCATGCTCCATTTCAATATGGTTGGGGCTTGGGGACCAATGGGGAAGGATGGCTTCTCCTTTCTCATTGGATGTCTTGGTTGGGTGGAGAGAGGTTCCTTTCACCCTTCCTTGTTGTGATCAAAGTTATAAAGAAGAAGAAACAAGCATGCTATTATTTGGAGAAGACATTTCATAGTTTGACAGTCATTTATTTTGAGTAAATTCAATGTAACCTTTCCCACCTTGAGTGGATGAGATGTATAGTAATTGTGATGTAAAGTTGTTACAATGTAGATGGAAGATTTAAATTGAATTGAGAAATGCACAAGAAGAATTACAATTCTCTGTTTTACTTTGGAAAGAAAATGTGAATGAAGTTTCATACTTGTATTTGGCAATTTGTAAAAAGGGACAAGTTGTAAAACTGTTATGGAATTATGAATAAAGGATTGAAGTAGTTTTCTAAATTGTAATGTGCACTAGATTTGAATTGTTGTGTAAGAATGATATCTCTCGTTTGAAAAGGAATAAGAAATAGTGTTGTTATTGTATGTATTGTATTTGAAATCAAATAGAAAGGAAAGTTGTAAAAGTATATTTAGGATTAATGAAAGAATGCATTCCCCTCTCAAGAGTGTAGTGCACAATTGATTTGAATTATTATTGAAAATTGATAGTTTGAAAATAAAAGAAAGAAGCATGCATATGGAATGAAAGATAGTGTTACATTAATTACAAAATTGTTTATTAAAATTGAAATCAGAGTTGCATTTTTAGTTAGAATTGAATGGATGACCTAATAAGAATTGTATTTTATTAAGTTATAATCATATGCACTTTCAAAAGACAAATTGCTAAATCAATTTAAAGGAAACAACTCACTGTTTTAAAACTTAAATCTGGCAAAGCACATTTTAATAAAAATGAGCAGTTCAGACTTATACTCAACAATAAGTTATGAAACCTTGAAATTAATACTTAAGAAGACCTAGGGAACTCAAATTCACTATAACAGTCAAGAATGAACCTCCAAAACTTAATAAACTTCAATTCGGAGCTTGCACAGTAATTTTTCCGTCTATTGCTAGAAAAATGAAACCTTGAAGAGATTGGGTAAATTGACTTCCATAAAACACTATAAACCCTCCCTAGACTAATCCTCTATGTCTGTTTGACATGTTGAGCAAAGGAGGAGTTCAAATTTTATCAAAATTATAGGTTGGAATTTGTCAGTTTTCCAAAAAACGGCTTACAGATTGTTTTTACAAAATTGACCCTTAAATTTTCATCAAAAATAAATTTTTATGTCTTCTATGCAAAGAGGGCATTGAGATCTTTCCAAAAAGTCCTCATTTTCCCAAAAATAATATTTCTATCCCAAGTTATGACACTTTGATGTTTTTGTGCTTGGTGGGAAAATTTAGGAAAATTTTCCCTGTCAGGCCCGCAACCCAAAAAATTCCCCTCAAAATTGCCCTTAGAAAAATTTGAAAATTTTGGTCTCGGGAAAATTTTCACTTTTCCCTCCACTGGCCCACAGCCAATCAGAGGCTACCACGTGTCCTCCAAGGGCTGAGGCGGAGGCACGGATAAAATTTTACCCCTTAAACTTTTTGAAAATTTTTGGGAAAATTTCCACTCTTCCCTCTGTCGGCCTGCAGCCAATTAGAGGGTGCCATGTGTCCCCTTATTGCTACAAAGGAGGCACAGGTTCTATTTAACCCCTTAGCTTTTAATATTTTTTTGGGAAAATTTTCCATGTTGACCTCGCCGGCCCGCGTCCAATTAACGCATTCCACGTGGCACCATCGGGTGGCGGCAGAGGTTCGGGAGAAATTTCACCTTTTGGGCTTTTGGGAAAAAATCCTACAATCCTCCTATGGCCTGAAAGTCCACCTTCTCCCTCATTTTTTCCTCCTTTGGTGGGTGTGCAAACCCGCGCGACCTTTCTTCCCTTTTTTCCCCTAGGGCACAAAGCACAAATTTGGTCCGCCGCCCCACCCTTTCCTTTCCCCTTTGTTTTTTTTTTTACCTTGTGTGGACCCACAGGGGTGTGGAGCACATTTTGACTTTTATCCCACATTGAAAAAATTTCCCGCTGCCACCCCGTGACCTGCCAACCCGCCCTCTTGTCACGTGTCCCCCTTGGTGAAAATTTGATCCCCAAACTCCACCCACTCATAACTTGAGTTTTGTAAGGAGTTAGGAGGACTTATTTATATCACCAGAAAGGTGAGAAAATTTCCTATCTAGTGGATATGGTCTAGGTAAATTTTGAAATCAATAAGTATGAGAAAAATCTAGTTGAAGTTCTGAGCCTGTTAGAGAGTAGGCATGGGGTAAGATTACTCCCTGAACCCAACTAAAATGGGTAACCCTAAAATTTAAACCTTGTAAATGTGTTATAAGTTAATAAAGGAAATTTTTTTTTGGGTAAGTAGGTTTTGTTTCAAAACCTATTAGTGAAAACTGATGTCTTGTAACTTAGTTTTAGATAATTCAAATAAAAAAATTTATCCCATAATTTTCTATCTAACCCTAGGTTGTTTCTTGGGTCTCAAGTGGTTGTTTGAATGGGCACTACAATAAATCCTACTAAGAATTGCATATTCAAGCTTTGTTCACTTGCACTATCCCTCTCTTACTTGCATTGTATTTGGTTTATATCCAAATTTGCCATTGTTCCAGTATCTTCTGCTGCTGACACTATCACATACACACTTTTCTGGGTTCACGAGAGCACACAAGAATGAGGATATCACACTAAGGGGACAAGTCACGAAGCAACTAGATTTACCATTATTCTATAAACTCCAGGTTTGAGATATCAAATTTCTAGTTACAAAATATCAAATAGAATAGTAAATTATTTCATTTCAGTTAAAGCTTGCTTTCAATATTGCCAGGGAAGCTGTGGGAAATGATAGTTTCTAAGAAACTATGATTCATTCCTCACTTCTGAGGTAGGATTGGAAGTGTTTCAATTAAACTAGTTAGTTATTTAAATATTTAGGATAAATTCACAACTACATAGGCAAATAACTATACCAAGCTACCTTGCTTGTTTTAATTATACTATTAGGTTAACTGTCCATTTTTTGAATGTATTAGAATAAATGCTCTTTTAATTTCATTAAAATACTTCATCGAAAATACAAAAGTAAAAGAATATATGCATATTGTAGATACATATTTCATAATTAGTTTATTCATTTCGGTTAAAATTGAATCACCTTTGTATGACAATCACGGGACCTAGAGAGCCCAGAGATCACATTTTCAAACTATTGGTACCTTAACCAAATATCTCCATAACACTAGTTAATATAGATCAAGACCTTAGGATTCAGGTTTTTTGAATGACAATAAACCTACAAGTAATTAGTGAATAATTGAGAGAGTTGAATATTGAAGACAACAAGGCATACACATTTTGGTCAAATCAACCCAACTATAGACTGCCTTGATAGGGTATCTACATAACCATATAAGAACTCGAAAGAGAACAAATATTTGGCTGTGATCCTTTAGTTCCACAACCCAATGCAGGAGATCTCCTCGTCAACATAGATATTGGCTTACTTATTCAAGTTGCCAGAACACCCGTAAGGTATTATGAGAAAATCATAAACTTCTAGTTCTAAACATAGAAGTTGAAAAATCTTACAACTACTAGATAGTCAAAAGAAGAGATTGAATCCACAGGTCCCACAACCTAACGGGCCTACTGATTAATCAGACATTGACGCTAGTTTACACGCACTAATATTCAGATTCTCACCGCTTCTGTCAAACATCATTACACAGTTCTCTGTATTAGATGTAGCATCTAATCAAGCTAGGGATTTCTAGACTAGACCCGAGAATCGTCCATAAAACTCTAGAGGTTCCACTACACCTCTCATCACCATTTTCATGACCTTGTCTAGCAATATACATGAAGCACCTACAAGTCATTTTCCACGTATCCAACAGCCAATAAATAGGATCTCGGTAGAGCTCGACATTGATTGGAGCCTCTAAGAAGCTATTATCTATGAGTGATCCATTACACCACCATTCAGGTTAGGAGGGCCTTCTTTTCCTTAGATTTGTCAGATTCATTATTGTGTGTGAGGAATAGATTTTCCCAACTAGTTTGACTAACCACAATATTAGTCCTTCTCCCCGGGGCTATCTCGGATGACCTTAGGAGGTCGGGTTATGAATATGAAGAAGAGTTACTTGTAAATTCCCATGCTTGCATGTCACTTTTCTATCGACAAAAATTGGTGAACCCAACATGAAACGAACACGCAAAGTTGATCTAAAGTCAGATTCCTACTCGCTTGTTCCAATGATTCACTTTTCATCTTTTAACTCATTAGCTTCACATCAACTTCACAAATTTGGGGAGCCTAACGTGTGAAACAACAACTGTTCTCCTTTTATTTCATTTCTTTCATCCACCTTCACTCTTTCCATTATTGTGTGGGTATTCATATACCCCCCAATATGTCAGGATACAAACGCATATGGAGAGATCTCATCGGTCTCAAAGTTAAATATGGTAAAAAAAATAGACAGCCGTCACCCTAGTTCGAATGGGATTACATCTAGTCAATTAATTACTATCATCACAAACTCATACTCAAAGAACTACGCTCTGTTCTTCATCTGATGAGGAATTGGATCAAATAACAAACGCAACAACCAGAGCCATCAGGGCTCTACCAATAAGACGTTACTAGAGAGTCCACTGTATCGCCTTCAGGTTTTGTTAGCCAAAAATAGTAGACAGTCAAATCCACTCCCATTTTTTGATGAGAGTATTTAGAGCGTTTTATGAGAAATAGAAAATTTAAACAACGTTTCCAAAACATGTACCCACCTATAAGGTTTGCAAAACAACCTGATACCCTCTCCAAGAAAACACCCTTATTCCTCCACCATGGGAAATACTCAACAAGAAGCGTGTAGGGTAATATCAATTCATATCAGGGTATAAACCCCTTTATAACCTAAGGTGTGACAACCAATCACCTTTAAGACAAAAAACTGGTCTGTACCAATCAAGGTCCATCTCAGCCTATTTGAAAAGTTTAGAGGATTGGAACTGCTTAAGCAAATCAAAATTCTATTTAGGCAAGCAGGAATCATCACCCTCCACATTCTCCCAACCAAGTTGACCTCCTTTAAAAGAATAGGCAGGTTAGGTATTCCTCTTCAACATTCGTTATAACCATCAACAACAAACACCATCTAGAAGAACCACCATTTTCAAATGCCGCTCCAGTTGAAAATATTTGATACTCCCGGATTAGCACCTAACAACCCATACCATAGAAATGCTTCATCCCTACTTAAACATCATTTCAAAATAATTACAGGGAGACATGTCTCTTCCCTGGGAATGTTAGCTCAATCCAGGGAATTCCTTTTATCCCTATAAATACATATGTTACGCCGTATTCAACAACCCCATTCACCTCCACCCCTCAGCAGGCAAACATCAATGTCGAAGCCATATTCTATAAATCCGGTTTGAGAATCAAAATTTCTAGTTACAAATATCAATGATAGAAATTATTTCATTTCAGTTAAAGCTTGCTTTCAATATTGCCAGGGAAGCTGTGGGAAATGATAGTTTCTAAGAAACTATGATTCATTCCTCACTTCTGAGGTAGGATTGGAAGTGTTTCAATTAAACTAGTTAGTTATTTAAATATTTAGGATAAATTCACAACTACATAGGCAAATAACTATACCAAGCTACCTTGCTTGTTTTAATTATACTATTAGGTTAACTGTCCATTTTTTGAATGTATTAGAATAAATGCTCTTTTAATTTCATTAAAATACTTCATCGAAAATACAAAAGTAAAAGAATATATGCATATTGTAGATACATATTTCATAATTAGTTTATTCATTTCGGTTAAAATTGAATCACCTTTGTATGACAATCACGGGACCTAGAGAGCCCAGAGATCACATTTTCAAACTATTGGTACCTTAACCAAATATCTCCATAACACTAGTTAATATAGATCAAGACCTTAGGATTCAGGTTTTTTGAATGACAATAAACCTACAAGTAATTAGTGAATAATTGAGAGAGTTGAATATTGAAGACAACAAGGCATACACATTTTGGTCAAATCAACCCAACTATAGACTGCCTTGATAGGGTATCTACATAACCATATAAGAACTCGAAAGAGAACAAATATTTGGCTGTGATCCTTTAGTTCCACAACCCAATGCAGGAGATCTCCTCGTCAACATAGATATTGGCTTACTTATTCAAGTTGCCAGAACACCCGTAAGGTATTATGAGAAAATCATAAACTTCTAGTTCTAAACATAGAAGTTGAAAAATCTTACAACTACTAGATAGTCAAAAGAAGAGATTGAATCCACAGGTCCCACAACCTAACGGGCCTACTGATTAATCAGACATTGACGCTAGTTTACACGCACTAATATTCAGATTCTCACCGCTTCTGTCAAACATCATTACACAGTTCTCTGTATTAGATGTAGCATCTAATCAAGCTAGGGATTTCTAGACTAGACCCGAGAATCGTCCATAAAACTCTAGAGGTTCCACTACACCTCTCATCACCATTTTCATGACCTTGTCTAGCAATATACATGAAGCACCTACAAGTCATTTTCCACGTATCCAACAGCCAATAAATAGGATCTCGGTAGAGCTCGACATTGATTGGAGCCTCTAAGAAGCTATTATCTATGAGTGATCCATTACACCAATTCAGGTTAGGAGGGCCTTCTTTTCCTTAGATTTGTAGATTCCATTATTGTGTGTTGAGGATATAAGATTTCCCAACTAGTTTGACTATATCCACATATATTCCATTCTCACCGGCTATCTCGGCATGACCTTAGGAGGTCGGGTATGAAGAAGAGTTACTTGTAAATTCCCATGCTTGCATGTCACTTTTCTATCGTACAAAATTGGTGAACCCAACATGAAACGAACACGCAAAGTTCTGATCTAAAGTCAGATTCCTACTCGCTGTTCCAATTGATTCACTTTTCATCTTCTCTACCTCATTAGCCTTCACATCAACTTCACCAAATTTGGTGAGCCTAACGTGAAACTAACAACTGTTCTCCTTTTATTTTCATTTCTTTCATCCACCTTCACTCTTTCCCATTATTTTGTGGGTATTCATATACCCCCCAAATATGTCAGGATACAACGCATATGGCAGATCTCTCTCAGGTCTCAAAGTAAATTATGGTAAAAAAAATAGACAGCCGTCACCCTCGCTTTCTGCATGGGATGACATCTATTCAATTAATTACTTATCATCACAAACTCATCCTCAAAGAACTAGCTCTAGTTCTTCATTCTGAATTGAGGAATTGGATCAACTCACACAAACGCAACAACCAGAGCCATCAGGCTCTAACAATAAGACGTTTACTAGAGAGTCCACTTTATCTCCTCAGGTTTTGTTTAGACCAAAAATTAGTAGACAGTCAAATCCACTCCCATTTTTTGATGAGGAGTATTTAGCGCGTTATGCTAGAAATTAACAACGTTTCCAAAACATGTACCCACCTATAAGGAGTTTGCAAACACAACCTGATACCCTACTCCAAGAAAACACCCTTATTCCTCCACCTATGGGAAATACTCACAATGAAGCTTGGTAGGGTAATAATCAATTCATATCAGGGTATCATACCCCTTTATAACCTCAAGGTGTGCAACAATCACCTTTAAGACAAAACACTGTGTCTTTACCAATCAAGGTCATCTCAGCCTTATTTGAAAAGTTTAGAGGATTGGAACTTGCTTAAGCAAATCAAAATTCATATTTTAGGCAAGCAGGAATCCTCAACCCTCCACATCATCCCAACCAAGTTGACCTCCTTATAAGAATAGGCATGTTAGGTATTCCTCTTCAACATTCGTATAACTATCAACAACAAACACCATCTAGAACCACATTTTCAAATGCCGCTCCAGTTGAAAATATGATACCTCCCGGATTAGCACCTAACAACCCATACCATAGAAATGCTCCTCCCTACTTAAACATCTATTCAAAATCATTACAGGGAGACATGTTCTCTTCTCCTGGGATGTTCGCTCAATCACAGGGAATTCCTTATCCCTATAAATACATATGTTACGCCGTATCAACAACCCATTCCACCTCCACCCCTCAGCAGGCAACATCAATGGTCGAAGCCTATGCAGTAGGTACTTACTCAGAATATTTAAAAGAGCCCCTAGACTTCACCATATGAAATTTCATGCTTCCAAGGCCTCTTCCTGATTTACCTAAATACAAAGGGGAGGGAGATCTAAATGCACATATCAAGGCCTATGCCACGGCCATTCGAGAACTACTCTCTTGGGATGGGGTTGTTGCTAAGATATTCGCTAAAACCTCATAGGGTATTGCCCTTGATTGGTACTATAGAATACGTAAAGCCTCGATACACTCATTCAAACAACTTGTGTCAGATTTTATCAAAGCTTTTGATATGAACAAATTATTGAGAACAGGAATCAAGGAATTCTTGCATATTAAAAAAGAGCATAAAGAATCCACTGCTCATTTTATTTAGAGATGGTGTACGGTTCTCTACTCATCAGCAAGTTCTCCAAACATGGATCAGATGGAACTATGTGATTTATTCCTTCATTCCCTCAATAGAGAGATAAAGGAAGAAGTCCATAAGTTTCCACTAAGAACTTATGATGAAGTACTTGAGAGTGCTCTCCGAATAGATCAAGCAGCAATAGATAGTGGCTGTAAGACATATGGAACAAATGGGAAATTAATCACTTCCAATCAAAACACTACAACCTATAGTAATGCCAAGAATACCATCAAGGACCCAAAATCCTTAAAAAAAAATGTGGGGTAACAACAGATGGAGTAACTAACCAAGTTAAAAGGGAAAACATCGTAAAAATGTCACCACCCATTAATAATCAACAAAACAAAAACTTTAATCCAATAATCAATGTGGTGGATTTTAATCGTCCATCACGAAAAAAACAAAAACAACAAAAAAAACAATGGAAAATCTAGACACAAGGTCCAAATCAAAACCCAACTGGATATCAGAGTCAAAACCAAAGGCAACAACCTCAAAATTTTAACTCTAACAACCAACAACTTAATCAGAATTTTGGACCACAACAGGTTTCAAATCAACAATATCGAAACTATAATCCCAACTTGTATTATGGTTTCCACAAGATTCAAGGCCATGATACTAGGACTTTCCGTGACTACAATAAATTCATGCAGCATTTTCCTGATGACCAAAGACAACTCTTTATAGATATGTTCTTAGAAAATTCTATAATACCCATGCCAAACACTTACACAGGGGCAGTATCCACTCAAAATGCACCCCTCAAGATCTTTAATGATCCGCTCCCAAATCATTCTAATAATAACATGTTAGATCCAAGTGGAACGAACAAGGGTGTTATGATAGGAAATAATGATCATGAAGCTTCAACTTCATTAAGTCCACCGGTCGCACCCCAATTAGGAACTCGACCGCAAACCAAGATAGTTAGCCTAGTAGAGTTAGACACCAAGCTACCCATAGAAACCATAACAAGAACACATGATTATTCTTCTCAGCCAGTTCCAAGTTATCCATTAGAACTAGACAACATTCAACAAACATTGGTAAAACTCATAGGTGCTTATGATTTAATTAATGACTTAATGAAGACCTTCTCTCATATTTCCTTCTTGGATTTGTTGAAGAAATCTCCCACCCATAGGTCTTCTCTCTTAGAAGCATTAGGCCTTGGTCATTTAATTAACATCACTCCTTTGGAAACGCAAGTAAACCATGTAGACTTTGATTTTTACCTTCTAGGGCAGCCAGATAGGGATACTGAGTTTATTTTTGATATATGCAAGATGCCAATAGACGCTAAAATTACACATAGAGGTGACCCAACCTTGCATTTACAGGTATGGGTTTATAATAACTATGTTAAACATGTAATGATTAATGATGGGGTAGTAGTTAACATAGTCCCCTTTGATTTTCTTCAAAAGATAGGATATGGAGAAACAAATTGTTCCACAACATGAAATACGCTAAGAGGTTATGATAGCCTCAAAGCCACTTCAATTAGAACCATATTTTTAATAGTCATCTTAGGACCCAAGACGGTCCTCACCGAATTTTATATTATAGATCAGGAAACCAACTATAATATGATCCTCGGTCGACCATGGATACACCGCATGAAGAAAATCCTTTCTACGCTATTCTAGGAAATAAGATATTTGCACTTAGGGAAAATATTTATGGCATAAGGTGACCCAAAACCCTTCGATATATACCTATCTAACTTGAAGAAAAGACCAAGCATTCACTCTGAGTTTGAACTCCCAACAAATCAACTTAACAAACCAATCAGCTCAAAACCAGAAGAGAAACTGATACCTATAATAGAATTAGAAATTATAAATCTATTCGAGGAAATTCCAGCACTCAAAAATGAGACTAACGTTATATAAATAGTATCATTAGGGACTACCACAAAAATTGTAGAATTACTAGAGAAATACCTACCCATTCTCCTACCATTTGATTCTATGGGTATGGGATACACCCTGGGAATTGGTTCCCTTCCATCAGATGAATTTTGTATGGTAGAAGTAACCGAGGTAGAAGAAATAGACACAACAAATATCCCAACATCCATTTTTCCAAGAAAATATTGGACTCTCCTCTTTGATGGAGCTAGATGTCACTTTTGAGCTGTGGCAGGTGTGATATTTACTTCTCATGAGGGAAAGATCCTACCTTTTACCTTTAAATTAAACTTTGAGTCTACAAACAATGGGGCTGAGTAAAAATCCCTCCTCCTTGGCCTCATCATAGTCAAAAGAATGGGTGTCGATAACATTATAGTGTTAGGATACTCACAACTAGTTACAAACCAAGTATCTAAGGTATATGAGGCTAGAGCTTAACATTTACAACTCTACAAAATGGCGGTATTAGATCTAAGAAAAGGATTCAACTTCATATCAATTAAAGCAATCCCACGAGAGCAGAACCTTCTCATAGATTCAATAACAACCTTAGTTTCCCGTTTTACTCCAAACAGTGAGTTGGAAAACACAAGTTTCATGGTATCACTTTGTACTAAACCATTGGTGCGTAAAATACCAACAAACCCACTCCTACCTCATATAGAAGTTGAGAATGAGTTTTCTATCCTAGATCACTTTGATAGTGATAGAGTCACTCTCAAATATCTAAATACCTATGCGGAGCTACATCTCGCTAATCACATAGTGGATCTTTCCCTAATACCACATTCCTCTTCCTATCTTGGAAATCCCATGATAGAGTCTCCTCTGTAAAAGGATCTTGATATCTACGAGGTAGAGAACAGATAAAGTTTGGAACTACCTCCAGCCCCACATGAATTTGAAGAAGGCAACGCTTCCTTAATCGAAGAAACAATTGACATAAACATTGGAATGGAGGAAGAACTAAAATTTTTGAAGTTGGGATCCTCATTAACTCCAAAGGAGATAGAAATACACACCCAAATCCTCAAGGAACATCAAAAGACATTTGCGTTTAACTACAAAGAAATGACAGGAATTTCACCACATATTGCGGTACATAATCTTGTCACCAAACTAGATACGAAGCCAATTAAACAAAAGTCAAGACCAATGAATCCAAAAGTGGCTCTCATGGTAAAAGAAGCAGTAATGAAACTTCTCCAAGTAGGATTCATCAAACCAGTTGACTATTCACAATGGGTATCTAATATCATCCATGTTCTAAAAAAGAATGGAAAGATACGCATTTGCATAGACTTTCAGGATATTAACAAAGCATGTCCCAAAGATGACTTCCCATTACCATCCATTGACATCATTGTTGATGCAACAACTAGATTTGAACTATTGTTCCTCATGGATGGGGTTTCAGGGTATAATCAGATTAAAATATCTGAACAAGATCAAGCCAAGACCGCATTTATAACTCCTTAGGGAACTTATTGTTACGTTGTCATGTAATTCGGTCTTAAGAATTTCGGTGTTACATACCAGTGGGCAATGACATACATATTCCATGACCTTATTCATAAAATTTTGGAATCCTACATGGATGATTTGTTGGCCAAGGCCAAGAAGTGTTGTGATCACCCTGAGGTACTCCGTATCATTCTCTCATGATTGATCGAGTATGGCGCCACCTTGAACCCAAAAAAATGTGTATTTGGTGTGATATAAGGCAATATTCTGGGTTACATTATATCATCACAAGGGATTGATGTTGATCTAGCCAAAATCTAGGTTGTTCTTGAAATGATTCCACCATTAGATGAGTCTAGTATCAGATCATTTCTTGGGAAACTAGGTGTAATCTGAAGGTTCATCCCAGATTTAAGTTTTGCTATTCATCTAATCAACAATCTATTAAATAAATATTATAGCATTAATTGGATAGAAGAATGCAACGAGGCCTTCGAAGTGGTTAAACACTTCTTTTTGACTCCTCCCACACTAATGCCTCCTAGACCAGATCATCCTTTGATCCTGTACTCACGGGCTACTGATGTCTTGCTAGCCTACATGTTGGCTCAAGAAGACAATGATAAATGAGAACATGCAGTCTATTTCATTAGCTAAATGTTACTTGATTATGAAACACATTATACAAAGGCAGAGAGAGAATGCCTTGCCATAGTCTTTGCAACCAAATGTTTAAGACATTACATGTTAAACCAAGAAACAAGGGTCATTGTAAAGACAGATCATTTACGAACATTCCTCACACAAGGGTATTTATCTAAAAAGGCTGGACATTTCATATCATTAAAAGGTGAATTTGAATTAACGTTTGTAAACCAACAATCTTTTAAAGGACAAATCGTTGCAGATTGGTTAGCTAACAATTCGTTAGATTGAGGCGATCTAGTAAATCTAGACTTTCCTAATGAGTGCATATACTTTGTCGAGACCAGACCCCCATCTCTACATGCCCTTAGTACACCAATATCATCAATTTTATCATGGACCATACATACCCAGAAGATGCCACATCACAACAAAGAAGGTGGTTACGCATTATCATTGCTAAATATGTTATCTTAGAACAAGTACTCTATCGTAAAGCTTTCGATGGAATGCTTTTAAGATGCATTGAAACTGAAGAATCCAAAAAGATTCTTTATGAATCCCACAGTGGGATATGTGGAGGCCACTTTGGTGGTCATGCCACTACTCACAAAATACATCAAATGGGTTATTTCTAGCCCACTCTTGAACATGATGTAGTAGAGTTTGTGCGTAAGTGCTACAAATGCCTAGAATTCTCCCACGAGATTCACATTCCAGCATAATGTCTGCAACTAATAGCAACCTCGTGGCCTTTCTCTATGTGGGGTCTAGATTTGATAGGGAAATTCTCTCCCTCATCAACGTATGGCCATAACTTTATAATCAAGGCCACAAAATATTTTACCAAATGGGTATAGGCCATGCTTCTCACCACCGTGCCAGGTTCTGTAATAGCTAAGTTTATTTTGAATCAAATCATTTACAGGTATGGTGTCCCACAAGTCATTATCTCAGATAATGGCACATCCTTTAAGAATTATGAGGTCTATGAATTATGCAATAAATTCAAGATAAACCATTATATGGCCTCTCTTTATTACCCTCAAGCTAATCGACAAGTTGAAGCCACAAATAAAACATTAAAGGCTATTCTCCTCAAAATAGTTAAGGAGAATAAACAGGATTGGCATTTAAAATTATACCTATCCTTGTGGGCCCATCAAACCTCAATAAGAACACCAACAAGAGAAACCCCTTTCTCATTAGTATTCGGGGCAGAGGTAGTTCTCCCGCTTGAGGTCAAAATACCTAGTTTCCATATCTCATTACAAGGGAGTTTGGGAGAAGATGCCTATAGAGAGGCATGCCTCTCTCAACTAGAAAGCCTTGATGTGGCCAGGCTAAATGCCGAACAATGATATAGAGCCTATGCTGACCAGATGTTCTGGAAATATAACAAAAAGGTCTACGAGTGAGAAATATATGAGGGAGATCTAGTTCTAAGACTAGACAACTAGATTGTTAAGAAAACTGGTGAAGGAAGGAAATTCCAGCCCAAGTGGTTGGGCCCATACCGAGTCATGAAATACTATGGAAATGGTACGTATATTTTGTGTATGCTAGAAGGTGAGGAATTCAATGAAACAGTCAATTCCTTGCATCTTAAATGGTTTTACACATAACACATCAGCGTCACCCTTTGTATATTATATCTACCTACATTACATTAGTCACTTAATTGTATCATTTTGTTCACTCGTTTCATAACCATTGTGGTCAAGGAACTTATTCTTAAGAAATTCATTAAAAACTTTTGAAAGTATTGGCAAAAAAATTCAAAATCATATCTCTTCAAGTTTTTATAATCTCATCAAATAATTCCAAAATCTTTTCATCAAGATCGATAGACAAATATTGAAAAAAACCATACCAAGGCTTGCATACTTGGTTTTGCTCTTTCTTTCTACTAGGTGAAGTTGTTCTTACCTATGATCTATTCTAGAAGATTCTTGGTGTCACATCTATCCCTCTTACATCTCTTTGAAACAAGGATATTCCAAAATCACATATCAGAAGTGTCAAAATCAAATAGAATAAAAAATACCAAGCAAACAGAATATTTTATTTCACACACTTCTTTTCCGCACCAACCTTCGATGATAAGCCCACATCTCTTACTAGTGGTGTGAGGTTGGGAAAGGAAATAAGTGTCCTTATTCACCTATATCCTACCTTAGGTGACAAACCCATGCTTCTTACTAGTGGCATGGGGCAGGGTGTGGGGGGTCCATTCACACAAATTAACAAATATTAGTATTTTAGAAATACAAATCAAATTATATTAAGTGAAAATAAGTGTCCAAATTCCAAAGAGATCAAATCTTCAAAACCATATTTTGTTAACCAGGTTTCCATTTATAGATCTAAGTCTAGATAAACTAGAAAGTAAGTTGCCTTCTGAGCTTGGTGGTAGTTTTGAGTAGGGTAAGTGTGTAGGTATAAGTTTGGTTTCTGTCACTGGTTTTTCTATCTCTCATCATTTCATCCAGTCAAACTCATATAATTTGTGCCCTTCCCAACTCTTGGTGTTGAGCCCTCACATCTTACTAGCTGCATGGAGTTAGGAGTGGGGAAAGTTCATCTCGTTATCATTTTACATTCATCACGTTTTGCCAAAAATAAGAAGAAGTAATGAACATTGCCCAAAGAATCCAAAATTTTAGTACTACAATATGTTTGCATCATCACATATCAGCATTACAAAACAAATCAAAGAGAAACATTATGTTATCACTTGTCATCCATCGCATACATTCTAAAAAGCATATAAAATCAAAGATTCTAAAAACATCTAGTATACACATGGGAAATGAATCACAAAATTCTAGACACACGAATATCTAGATCCAAAAAGATATATATATATATATATTGTGTTTTATATACAATTCCATCATGCACTAGGCATGGTCAAAATGCTCAATGATCCCAGAAAATACAAAAACACTCGTATAAATATCTGACCAAAAATTACTACAAAAAGAAACTGTGATCTCTCAATCCCTTTGAGATCCCTCAGAAGGTGCACGACTGCGTCTAGGACTCCTGCTACGATAACACTGTGAATGAATTGAGGGCTCACGATCATGGCTAGTAGTTGTGGTCTCACTGTGAGAATGAATTCTCCTCATCAATTTCTCAGTGGTCCTATATCTAGCTACCTCAGCACAGAGAGAAGTCATGATATTTTCTGCCTTCCAAACAGGGATAAACACATCGGTATGTCTACCAGCTGCTGAAGGCTCTCCCATGTCCATAGTAATCTTGTCATGTGTACTCTCTAAAGGGAGCAGTAGAGTGTTCGTGCACACCTGGTGAATCAAGTCTCACCATCCCTCAGTAGTCACTGTAAATAAAAAAGGAGAAATAAAGAAGTTAGAAATTTTTCCATGATAAATTCAAAAATAAATTAAACAACAAAAGGGAAATATCAACTAAACAATTCTAACTAAAATGAAATCAAGAGAAGAGTAGTAAATCACTCAGATCTCTAGGCATCTAGGTGGGATCTCTAGGATCTGTACCTGCCACTAACACTACCGTTGACTATGGAACCTTCCCCAAATCTAGAAAGAAGTGACGTCCTGCTATGGACTCGTCATCTCCCCCAATGTCCGAAGAAGGAAACTCCTCTGAGATCAGAGTCACCTTCTCTACACTCTTGGCCCTCAAGATATCCTAAGAGTCATACCACATAGAGTCACTCTCATCATCCCTAGCCATCCCACCTATCTCACCTCTCTCCATCTCCTCCTCTGTCTCCTCTCTTGTGAATTACTCAGAGTCTAATTCCACATCAATAGGCTCATCACTCTCTCCACTATGAGCAAGACAAGCTTTGATCTGAAGTAAAGGTGCTCAAGGAGCACTAGCTACCCCTCGATAATGAACCACCCACGTAGTTACAATGGGAACTCCATGAGTGATCATAGTCCAACGTTGGCCTCTAAGACCTCACGTGGCCTCACGAATAGATCTATATAGTGGCCCCACTAAAGGAAACATATCAATGTATGGGAGGCCAAACTGTTATGTTTCTCTATCAAAGGGGTGGATCTCCAACTTCCTTGTCATGTCTATTAGCTGACTAGTAGTATAGCAAGTGATCAATGTGTGTGCCTCCTCTCCCCATAACCCTGCCATGGCATGATAAGGAGTAGCCTCCATGTCTGCAATAGTCAAAGAAGCCACTGGCTAGTGTGGCATCCTAAGTATGATCATCCCTATCCACCTTAATACCCTGACACACCTCTCCCATAAGGAATGATGCGCTTATACACCTAGCTCATAACTAGAGTAGGGTGACTCATTGAATGTCCATGTAATCTAACCACCCTGTATAAATCGTGGTAGGTGGTCCCAAGGATTTCTACTCCCCAAGCATAAACGTGGCCATGTACCTCAATCTGTGTAATGATAGGTTCCCAAAAGTATAAAAGAGTATCCCCTTCCTTTTCCCCAATCAACTGCGAGGCCAAGATACCCATAATAGCTTGGTGGAGTAGAGGGATATCTGAACCAACAATAGAACGAACCTTCACCTCCTTATTCAAGCCCATGGAGACAACAACATCTCCCATATAGGTGGCCCACTAAACCATCTAAGATCTAGATACTGTTGTCTTAAGAGACAACCACCTCTCAAGAATCGGGACCCACAATATGTGATAAACATCCTCTAGGGTGATGGACCACTCACCCCTAACTCCTGGAAATCAGAAAATGTTTCGATATATGTCCTAGTATGAAAATAAGTCACATAATATGTGACTAGCAAGTGTAACATGAGGGACTTGAGTAATCCTCCAAATGCCAGCCCTCTGTAGAGTATCCCACTCTGACTGAGTAAGTGCCTCTAGCACTACCAGGATCCAATCACACTCCCTCTCTCTGCTCCATATGATGTACTCCTCCTTCTTTTGCATCCACCCAAAACATAGAAAAGGAGTAAGTTAGTAACATAATCCAACTAGAAAAATCATCAGGAACATTTAAAAATGTCAAAAATGTAAATACAATTAAAATTTACATCTCTTTTTGCATTCTGTTTGAAACCGCCACCCTATGCAGAGCGGCGGTTTCGTAACTGCCACCTTCTAGGGTAGAGCTCCCATGACTGCCACCCTGTGCAGGGTGGCGGTCCTGTCCCAAATTTCCAAACAACTTGGAAGCCCTAAAAAGACTTTAAAAAGGAAAAAATACACCATTTTGACTGAAATAAAGACCTACCCTACGGGCACCCCCCTAGAGACTTATTTAAAACTAACATTTTCAAAAATAATCCCCCCAAGACTAAGATTTTAACATTTCTATATTTTAGGTTTAAAAATGATAAATTGAGGAGAACTAACCTGAGACTTCGTGGGTTGATATCCTGCTCTCAAAGGCATGATCATGATCTCGCAACGAATTTTTTTACTGCACTTACATCGAAAACAGTTACCATGGGTCCTAGAGCTCAAAAACCACCAAATCGACATGCATAAATGAATAGTAAAATGAGTTTGTTTTACATATATATAGTATTCTAATTTTGTTTCAAGTGTTCTTACGTAAAGTTGGAGTGTCGATGGAGGTAATTTCTTATCACCGCATAAATGGTAAGTCCTCATTTCATATTATTTTAGTATTTTTTTATTTGTTTTGTCTATCTGCACTTGAGTCCTCTTTTCATTTTTCAGATAGCAGGAATCTGGGTGGTGACATTTTGATAGATGGGCATGTTAGGTATAACTTCTAACTCCCCATTTTCGGACCGCCATACTCAAACCCACCGTTTTATGCCTCTTCATGGCTAAAATGCTTCTCTGAGGGGGAAATATGTACATACCCAAAAATGTAGGTACTGTACTACTAGAAAGAGGTTACGAAAACCCCAATGATGATTCAGATCTCTTCCAAGGTGTTCAAAATCTAGAAGAGCTCGCCAAGTGTACCTCTACATCCTAGAAAGCCATATCTAGCTTTTGCATGTTTTGTTCTAGCATCTACCTCCTTTTCCTTGCATTTTTGTCTTTAAGTTACAGAACCGCCACCCTGCCTGGGCAGTGGTCCTATGACCGTTGCCCAGGGTAGGGCAGCTGTCTTGTAACCTCCTCCTTGCACAGGGTGGCAGTCCTATGCACGTTTTCCGGAACATTCCGTCGATTTCATCAAATGTAAAAATTCAAGTTTCACCCACATTCTTCAACCACTTTCACTTGCATTTATGTGTTAGCCGCCTAGTAAATAGTGTTTTCCCTTTGTTTATAGTAAACGAGATCAATTCTAACGTACCCTATGGTAAATCCAAATGTTATAAATAGCCAACTTGTTTTCAAACAAATGGCCCCTCTTCTTCTGTGTTTGATTATTTAGTTTGCTTGAAGTTCTTGCACGAGTTTCAATAGTTTTTCATTTTGCATGAATTATCAGTCTCTCCTTTCTATTTTAGAGATCATTAGATCTTCTTGCTTTCATCTTACTTCATTTTTGTCTCGTACAATCAGTTTAGAATAAGGTAATTTCATTTTTAGATTAGAATCCATTTAGAGTTGTAGGTTTTGTTTTGTCACAAAAGATAGATCCCAGAATTCTCGGCATATTTTCACTATATCCCCACAATAAATCCTACTAGGAATTACATAGTCAAGCTCTGTTCACTTGCACTATCCCTCTCTTACTTGCATTTTAGTCAGTTTATATCCAAATATGCCATTGTTCGAGTATCTTTTGCTACTAACACTATCACATACACACTTTTCTGGATTCACGAGAGCACAAAGGAATGAGGAGATCACTCTAAGGGGACAAGTCATGACACAACTAGATTTACCACTATTATGTAAACTCCAAGTTTGAGCTAGTAAATTTCTAGCTACAATATATTATTCATGTCAGTTAAAGATACTTAAATATTGCCAGGAAAGCTGTGATCGGCTCAATGCCTTTGAGACCCTCAGAGGTGCACGACGCGTCTAGGACTCCTGACTACGAAAACACTGTGAATGAATTGAGGGCCTCACGATCATGTCTAGTAGTTGTGGTCTCACTGTGAAATGAATATCCTCATAATTTCTCAGTGGTTCCATATCTAGCACCTCAGCACAGCGAGAAGTAATTGATATTTTCTGCATTCCAACAGGGCTAAACACATCGGTATGTCTACCAGCTGCTGAAGGCTCTCCCATGTCCATAGTAATCTTGTCATGTGTACTCTTAAAGGGAGCAGTAGAGTGTTCGTGCACACCTGGTGAATCAAGTCTCACCATCCCTCAGTAGTCACTGTAAATAAAAGGGAGAAATAAAGAAGTAGTTAGAAATTTTTCCATGATAAATTCAAAAATAAATTAAACAACACCCAAAAAAAAAAAAAAAAAAAAAAAAAAAAAAAAAAAAGGGAAATATCAACTCTAAACACTTCTAACTTAAATGAAATCAAGAGAAGAGTAGAAATCACTCAGATCTTAGGCATCTAGGTGGTATCTCTAGGATCTGTACCTGCCATAACACTACCGTTTTGACTATGGAATACCGACGCAAAATCTAGATAAAAGGAAAGTGACGCCTGCTTGGACTCGTCATTCCCCAATGTCCGAAGAAGGAAACTCCTCTGAGATCAGAGTCACCTTCTCTACACTCTTGGCCCTCAAGATATCCTAAGAGTCATACCACATAGAGTCACTCTCATCATCCCTAGCCATCCCACCTATCTCACCTCTCTCCATCTCCTCCTCTGTCTCCTCTCTTGTGAATTACTCAGAGTCTAATTCCACATCAATAGGCTCATCACTCTCTCCACTATGAGCAAGACAAGCTTTGATCTGAAGTAAAGGTGCTCAAGGAGCACTAGCTACCCCTCGATAATGAACCACCCACGTAGTTACAATGGGAACTCCATGAGTGATCATAGTCCAACGTTGGCCTCTAAGACCTCACGTGGCCTCACGAATAGATCTATATAGTGGCCCCACTAAAGGAAACATATCAATGTATGGGAGGCCAAACTGTTATGTTTCTCTATCAAAGGGGTGGATCTCCAACTTCCTTGTCATGTCTATTAGCTGACTAGTAGTATAGCAAGTGATCAATGTGTGTGCCTCCTCTCCCCATAACCCTGCCATGGCATGATAAGGAGTAGCCTCCATGTCTGCAATAGTCAAAGAAGCCACTGGCTAGTGTGGCATCCTAAGTATGATCATCCCTATCCACCTTAATACCCTGACACACCTCTCCCATAAGGAATGATGCGCTTATACACCTAGCTCATAACTAGAGTAGGGTGACTCATTGAATGTCCATGTAATCTAACCACCCTGTATAAATCGTGGTAGGTGGTCCCAAGGATTTCTACTCCCCAAGCATAAACGTGGCCATGTACCTCAATCTGTGTAATGATAGGTTCCCAAAAGTATAAAAGAGTATCCCCTTCCTTTTCCCCAATCAACTGCGAGGCCAAGATACCCATAATAGCTTGGTGGAGTAGAGGGATATCTGAACCAACAATAGAACGAACCTTCACCTCCTTATTCAAGCCCATGGAGACAACAACATCTCCCATATAGGTGGCCCACTAAACCATCTAAGATCTAGATACTGTTGTCTTAAGAGACAACCACCTCTCAAGAATCGGGACCCACAATATGTGATAAACATCCTCTAGGGTGATGGACCACTCACCCCTAACTCCTGGAAATCAGAAAATGTTTCGATATATGTCCTAGTATGAAAATAAGTCACATAATATGTGACTAGCAAGTGTAACATGAGGGACTTGAGTAATCCTCCAAATGCCAGCCCTCTGTAGAGTATCCCACTCTGACTGAGTAAGTGCCTCTAGCACTACCAGGATCCAATCACACTCCCTCTCTCTGCTCCATATGATGTACTCCTCCTTCTTTTGCATCCACCCAAAACATAGAAAAGGAGTAAGTTAGTAACATAATCCAACTAGAAAAATCATCAGGAACATTTAAAAATGTCAAAAATGTAAATACAATTAAAATTTACATCTCTTTTTGCATTCTGTTTGAAACCGCCACCCTATGCAGAGCGGCGGTTTCGTAACTGCCACCTTCTAGGGTAGAGCTCCCATGACTGCCACCCTGTGCAGGGTGGCGGTCCTGTCCCAAATTTCCAAACAACTTGGAAGCCCTAAAAAGACTTTAAAAAGGAAAAAATACACCATTTTGACTGAAATAAAGACCTACCCTACGGGCACCCCCCTAGAGACTTATTTAAAACTAACATTTTCAAAAATAATCCCCCCAAGACTAAGATTTTAACATTTCTATATTTTAGGTTTAAAAATGATAAATTGAGGAGAACTAACCTGAGACTTCGTGGGTTGATATCCTGCTCTCAAAGGCATGATCATGATCTCGCAACGAATTTTTTTACTGCACTTACATCGAAAACAGTTACCATGGGTCCTAGAGCTCAAAAACCACCAAATCGACATGCATAAATGAATAGTAAAATGAGTTTGTTTTACATATATATAGTATTCTAATTTTGTTTCAAGTGTTCTTACGTAAAGTTGGAGTGTCGATGGAGGTAATTTCTTATCACCGCATAAATGGTAAGTCCTCATTTCATATTATTTTAGTATTTTTTTATTTGTTTTGTCTATCTGCACTTGAGTCCTCTTTTCATTTTTCAGATAGCAGGAATCTGGGTGGTGACATTTTGATAGATGGGCATGTTAGGTATAACTTCTAACTCCCCATTTTCGGACCGCCATACTCAAACCCACCGTTTTATGCCTCTTCATGGCTAAAATGCTTCTCTGAGGGGGAAATATGTACATACCCAAAAATGTAGGTACTGTACTACTAGAAAGAGGTTACGAAAACCCCAATGATGATTCAGATCTCTTCCAAGGTGTTCAAAATCTAGAAGAGCTCGCCAAGTGTACCTCTACATCCTAGAAAGCCATATCTAGCTTTTGCATGTTTTGTTCTAGCATCTACCTCCTTTTCCTTGCATTTTTGTCTTTAAGTTACAGAACCGCCACCCTGCCTGGGCAGTGGTCCTATGACCGTTGCCCAGGGTAGGGCAGCTGTCTTGTAACCTCCTCCTTGCACAGGGTGGCAGTCCTATGCACGTTTTCCGGAACATTCCGTCGATTTCATCAAATGTAAAAATTCAAGTTTCACCCACATTCTTCAACCACTTTCACTTGCATTTATGTGTTAGCCGCCTAGTAAATAGTGTTTTCCCTTTGTTTATAGTAAACGAGATCAATTCTAACGTACCCTATGGTAAATCCAAATGTTATAAATAGCCAACTTGTTTTCAAACAAATGGCCCCTCTTCTTCTGTGTTTGATTATTTAGTTTGCTTGAAGTTCTTGCACGAGTTTCAATAGTTTTTCATTTTGCATGAATTATCAGTCTCTCCTTTCTATTTTAGAGATCATTAGATCTTCTTGCTTTCATCTTACTTCATTTTTGTCTCGTACAATCAGTTTAGAATAAGGTAATTTCATTTTTAGATTAGAATCCATTTAGAGTTGTAGGTTTTGTTTTGTCACAAAAGATAGATCCCAGAATTCTCGGCATATTTTCACTATATCCCCACAATAAATCCTACTAGGAATTACATAGTCAAGCTCTGTTCACTTGCACTATCCCTCTCTTACTTGCATTTTAGTCAGTTTATATCCAAATATGCCATTGTTCGAGTATCTTTTGCTACTAACACTATCACATACACACTTTTCTGGATTCACGAGAGCACAAAGGAATGAGGAGATCACTCTAAGGGGACAAGTCATGACACAACTAGATTTACCACTATTATGTAAACTCCAAGTTTGAGCTAGTAAATTTCTAGCTACAATATATCAAATAGAGTAGTAAATTATTTCATTTCAGTTAAAGATCACTTTCAATATTGCCAGGAAGCTGTGGGAAATGATAATTTCTGAGAAACTATGATTCATTCCTCACTTTTGAGGTAGGATCAAAAGTCTTTCAATTAAACTAGTTAGTTATTTAAATATTTAGGATAAATTCACAACTACATAGGAAAATAGCTATACCAAGCTACCTTGCTTGTTTTAATTATGTTATTAGGTTAATTTTCCATTTTTTAAATGTATTAGAATAGCTGCTCTTTTAAATTCGTTAAAATACTTCATCGAAAATACAAAAATAAAAGAATATATGCATAGTGTAGATACATCTTTCATAATTAGTTTATTCATTTCGGTTAAAATTGAATCACCTTTGTATGACAATCACAGGACCTAGAGAGCCTAAAGATTATGTTTTCGAACCGTTGGTACCTCAACCAAATATCTCCACAACACTAGCTGATATAGATCAAGACCTTAGGATTCAAGTTTTTCAAATGACAATAAACTTACAAATAACTAGTGAATAATTGAGAGAGTTGAATATTGAAGATGACAAGTCATACACATTCTAGTCAAATCAATCCAACTATAGACTGCGTTGATAGGGTATCCACATGACCATACAAGAACTTGAAAGAGAACAAATATTTGGTTATGATCCTTTAGTCCCACAACCCAACGCAAGAGACCTCCTCATTGACATAGATACTGGCTTACGTATTTCAAGTTGCCAGAATAGCCATAAGGTATTCTAAGAAAATCATACAACTTCTAGTTCTAAACATAGAAGCTGAAAAAGCTTACGACTATTGGATAGTCGGAAGAAGAGATTGACTCCTCATATGACCATAGGAAGTCTGCCACATCCACAAATTTACGGTTGTGATCCACAGGTCCCACAACCCAATGGGTCCTATTAATCAATCAAACATTGACACTAGTTTACACACACTAATATTCAGATCCTCACCGCTTCTACCAAGAAATGATTACACAGTTCTCTGTATTAAACGTAACAGCCAATTAGGCTAGGGATTTCTAGACTAGACTTGAGAATCATCTGTAAAAATCTAGAGGATCCACCTCACCTCTCATCACCATTTTCATGACCTTGTCTATAAATATACACGAAGCACCTATAGGTCATTTTCCACGTATCCAACAACAAATAAATAGGATCTTGGTAGAGCTTGACATTTATTGCAGCCTCTGACCAGAAATTATATTCCGAGTAATCCATTACACCAATTCAGGTTAGGAGGGCCTTATTTTCCTTAGATTTGTAGATTCCCATTATTGCTTATTGAGGATATAAGATTACTGTTATCCAAAATTCACCCCCAGGGTAAATTTTGATAACATGCATCAGAATACTCAAGTCCCAGGAAAATAGATTGATTCAAGGCAAAAAAACCATGTTTCTGGGGTCCCCTCACCCTTTTTCTAACTCTCCTGTCCAAGGAGGAAAGAGCAAGCTCTAAAAAAGGGTGAAACAAGTTGTAAAAACCAAGCTTGGGGCAGAAAAAAATCATGAAAATCGGCTAAGTCCTAGTCCAAGCGGTCCTTGGGACATTTGGGACATCGGCACATGAATCAGTCGAAAGGCTACCAGGCGGTCCGCAGAGCGATTGGGACAATTTGGGACATCAGGACGCGCCAGGACACGAAAGGGCGAACCGCGGCGAAGGTAAAGAAAAAATTGACTAACTGCGTAACACTAGAATAGTTTGGGACATCTGGGCCATGAGGACGCGAAGGACGTGAACCACCCGGATCAGCCGAAACAAGGAACTTTCACACTGGGACAGTCGGGCCAGAAGTATGTGGTGAACACGGGGAGCTGAAGGAGCCAAGAGCCAATCAAATCACGCCACGTGTCTTCACCTCAAAGAGAGGAAAGGGAAGCCCGAATCAGGCAGATCAGAGGGAATTTGTCCCAGACAATTTGGGGACAACCAGGCCAAGGGGACGCGAGGGACATGAAAAGCCAGCTGGTCCGCGGGATGAATCAAGAAATGCCACGTGTCACAAGGGAAGGTGTCCAAAATTTCAAAGGGCAAGGTTTCAAGCATTTGCCCAAGCCAATCAGAAGAGGACACCTGTCCCTAAGGAGAAAGAGAGAGTGGAGCTCAGGGAGGAATCAGAGAATTTGGCAAAAGTTTTGGCCAAAAAACTAAAAGGTAAAGGATGATCCCACGCCCCTTTCCTCCAACCAGATCATGCCACATGTCCCCAGGTGGCGGGGGACGCGGGGGAAAAAATGAGAAATTTTCCAAAATTACAAAAAGTCAAAAATTTCAAGGAAAACCTGTAGGTAAGGGAAGGAGAGAGAATTTCTCATCCAATCAGTGCCTGACATATGTCGTCCAGGTGGCGGAGCGCGTGGAAGAAATTTCAAAACCCATTTTTGCCTATTTTGTGCCCTAAATTTTTAGATCGCCATATCTTTCGATCCAGATCTCAGATTTTCACGTTCTTTTATATCATTGGAAAGCTTATAAAATTCTCTACATGATTCCGAGGCCAAACTTGAATTTTGGGTGTAGTATAGAGAGAATAAAGTTAAGAAATGGCTCTGACACGTGTTCATGGCCAGAAGTGACATTTCGGTGACCCAAATTTAATGCAGAATGGGTCCGCACTCTCCTCCAATTTGGTCAAAAATGATAGGGTATGGGTTTGTGAGGTCCCCCATGTTGTTTTAATGCAATTGTAGTTAAGGAGGAATGGGCTCCCATGTTTTGTATATTTTCTCTCTCCTCGGCTTGACCCATGCAATGTAAAAGCCAGATTTGGCTCATTTTCAAAGGGGGAACACTTTTTTGGCATAGCAATCTTCTTCTTTCACCTCCAGCAAGTGATTGTTTGCAAGAATCAGGCCTCTTCAGAGACTGTAACAGGTTTTCTACCTCTCTGAGGTTGTAATGCAGTGGTTTTGGACATTGGAAATAATAATGCAAGCTTTGTCAATGGGTTTCAGTCCTTTGTTTGTATTATTTGCCTTCATTTCAGATCCTAAATTATATCTTATCAGTCTATGTATGTTTTATGTTGCAATCTTTGGTCTGTGTCTATTTGCAAGACAAAAATATTCACCACTCCTTTTGGTGCATCACCATCTTTAGTTTAGTTTCAATTTTTGCATTTTTATCCCTGTCTCCTTGGAATTTAGAGTAGGATTAGGTCCTGAACCTTTGTAGTTGTGCAAATATAGATCTAAAATCAGAGGAGTTTTGAGGAACCAACCTCTAATCTGGAGATTCCTCTCTCAGTTTCACAAGTCCCACACTTGGAGAGAGGTTTCCATGTTGTCCAATCACACTGGATGCTAGAGTGATCAACCTAGAAGTCTTATTTGCATCCAGGGGTGCTTTGTGAGCCTGCAACAACAGTTTTAGCACACCCGGTGGGACACTAGAGGTCTCATTTTTATTGCAGCAAAGTTGATGTGCATCTGCTGCAATTTTATTTCTTGAAAAGAGCTATTATTTGCATATCTGGGCTACTCCAAGGGGAAGAATCAACTGGTTTCAGCAGTGCAGGCCTGAAAACTTATGAGAAGAATCACCATAAGGTCAAGAGTTGGAGAAGAAGAAGTGTTGTTTGAATACCTGCAATTATCTCCAAGAAGAAGGCAAAGAGGAAGGAAGGACTCAAAGGTCTCCATCTCCACCAAACAGAACTCTCTCAACTCCTCCACCTGGTAGGCCTTTCATTCAGTCAACAAGGGTTTTAATACCAATTAGAATGGCACAAAACAACCCCTATGTCAACTTCACAGGCAGCAACCCACTTGCCCTCAATGCACAACATCCATTTCCTATTGCATCCTTGAAGAACATTCCGTACTTCACTGGAGAGAATCAGACTACTCCAGGTGATCATGTTAAAGATATCGCTAACCTTTGTGTAATCCATGAAATCAATGAGATGCAAGTGGCTGTTAAGTTACTGGCATCTTCATTCAAGGGGAAAGCATTGCAATGGTTTAGGAGCCTTGGAGCTGGTTCTATCACAAATTTGAATCAGATGTGTATAGCACTTCATGAGTAATTTGGAGAAAAGGGAGACAACTTGTCTCTTTTGGAGCAACTGACAACCATCAAGAGAGTTCCTCAATGAGCAGCTGACCGATTTCAACTTCAGATTTCAAAAGAATTGGGAGAGAATTCAAGTGGTAGTCAGGCTGATAGCAGAAGGTGATTTTCTCTACTATCTCAAAGCTCTAAATTCTTATATTTCTATGTTGATTCAGTCCATGGGAGGCATAACTATCCCTATGGCTTATAGCATTGCCATTAGGGATGAAAATTGTTTGATCCAAGCTGGAAAACTTGCCCCTAGACCTCCCATGCCACTGTTTCCAAGTTTAGAGAGTCCAAACACCAATCAAGCACCTAATTTGGCTCCTTCTCCCACTCCTAGAAATCAGAGTTCAAATGAAGCTTCCACTTCATCTCCAAGTGCCCCAAATGAGCTTCAAGAAGTCATGAAGCAATTGCAAAACCTAGGCAATGAGCTGGTTACTCTCAAAAGGCAGTAGGCCCAAGGTTTTAGACCTTCTTATCAACCCCAAGCTCAGCCTAATAGGCAGCCATACCAACCACAAAGGCCACCTAATCTAGTTGCAAATATGAATCAAACAAGGCCTCCTGCCAATAGACCATTTCAGCCCTATAATCCAAATGCCATATTTGCCTCTAAGGCATTGGTGCCAACACAAAACAACATTGCCCAGGAGTATGATTGGTGTTTTCCATGCAATGAGCCTCATAACCAATCCATGTGCTTCAATGGTGCTTTCAATCAAGCATTAATGGTGACAACTACTGGTGTGGAGGGTGAGGCCAGTCAAGGAAACAGTCCAACAACAAGAAACATTCCAATAGCAATCAGCCCCAAATGACACCACATTGGTAAATTGGCAAGCAGAGGATTTTTGTGGCATGAACCAGGCAGTTTCTCAAGGTGTTGCAACCAACACAAGGTCAAAAAGGAGGAATTTGGGTGAAGAACTGCCATTAGCCCCAACCAATCCACAACCTTCCATGGCTCCACAAATGGTTGGCAAGCAAAATCTAATTTCAAATGCACAAGGGCAGCCAAGAACAGCCCCTAGGCCAACTCAAATACCAGTTGTTGCTGCCCACATGCAAGGAGTGAATGTGCAAACCAAGGGACAACAAAGAGATCCTTCATCACCATTCAGTATCATTGATCAGATGAAGAAGACAAATGTTAATATATCAATGTGGGAATCCCTATCTATCCTAGGCCAAAGAGATCTGCTGCAAGCTGCCATGAAGGACTGGCCAAATTCGAATCAACAAGTTCAGATGCAAGACAAAGTACTTACAAATGCTGCCCAGCCTGAGGGAAATCATGGAGGACAGCAAGGTAAAATATTGAAGCCCCCTCCTTTCTATGTTTCATTGATCATTGGAAATCAGCTAGTGCACAATTACATGATAGACTCTGGGGCAAGTAGCTCAGTAATGCCTAAACAACTAGCTGATCAGCTAGGGCTCCAGTATGAAACAATATCCAAAGGGGTAGTGCAGCTAGATGGGACAGCAGTAGCAATAGTTGGAGTGATTAAAAACTTGAGTCTTACCTTGCATGCATGTCCAAATGTTGTTGTTTTACAAGATGTATCAGTCATAGACCTTCCACCACTCTTTGCCCTGTTGTTTGTCAAGGGACTTCACAGCCAAGATTGGGGGATATTTGTCTGCTGATTGGTCACACATGCTGTTTAGAATGAGGTATGGAACTAAGGCTACAATCAGGTCAGAACCTATTGCAAACTTCCACATTGAGCCTTACACTCCAAGTCAGATTAATGCCAATTGCTCAGCATTTGATCAAGAAGATCACCCAAGCACTGATGAAGCTGACACTAAGGTTGGAAGCATCCCGGATCTAACTCTTGATGAATGGGCAAGCAAGGTACATGCATTTGATCCTTATCAAGAAGTGGAAGAATCTGAGCTAGGGGTCTATTACATACACGAAGAAAATCAACCTATTCCTAGCATCACCAAGCCAAACCACAAGGATGACAATGAGGTATGGCAGCTTTTTTTTGATGGATCAAGGAGTAGGAAAGGTGCAGGAGGTGGAGCTATGCTTGTTTCACCTCAAGGGGTAAAGTACTATTCAGCTTTTAGATTTCAGTTTGCATGCTCCAATAACACTGTTGAATATGAAGCCTTGGTGCAAGGGAATTCATTGGGAAATAAAGAAGAAAATAAAGAACTTGCAAGTCTTTGGTGACAGTGAATTGATTGTAAATCAGGTCAAGGGACAACATGCTACCAAGAATGATCTACTCAAGTGCTACAAGAACAGGGTGTGGACCCTCATGGAAGATTTTGAGGGTTTTGGCATCAAATCCATTCCTAGGAAAGAGAATCAAGCTGCTGACAGGCTTACAACAGTAGGGGCAGCCTTTGACATTGTGGAAAGCATTCAACAAGACAAGGTACAACCAAACATCCACGTGATTGTGAGGCCTTCAATGCCAGATAACAATGTCAGTTGGCAAGTGTTTGAGAATGACCAACAAATCATCCATTTCTTGCAAGAAGAAGCTGAGTTCTCAGGCAAGAATCAAGAAATATTAGAACAACAGTATGGTGACCAAGTGGTACAGCTGAGAACTAACAAGCTGCCCAAGGGACTTATCACTTTGGAGTCCATTTTTAACCCCCAATGATCAGTTTAGAAAGGAGAAAGCAAACATTCAGGTCAAGAGAGAGGATTCAGTATCCATCTTGGTAGAAGAGAACAAACCATTACAAATTGGAAGGATGACAATTGAACAAGAAAGGTATGAGTTCATACAACTGTGTCAAGAGTTCCTTGACGTGTTTGCTTGGAGCTATGAAGACTTGAAAGGTTTCAATCCCAACTTAGCTCAGCATACCATTGAATTGGATCCAAATACTAAGCCTGTCAGGCAGAAACAAAGACCAGTCAATCCACACATGGAGCCTCTCATGAGGAAAGAATTGGACAAGCTGATTGAGTCAAGGATCATATTCCCAATCAAGCATTCTAGTTGGGTTTCCAACTTAGTTCCAGTCAGAAATAAGAGTGGAGAGATCAGATTGTGTGTTGACTTCAGATACTTGAATAGAGCCTCTCTCAAGGACCATTACCCACTCCCTTCCATGGAGCAAATCTTGCAAGTTGTGGCTGGCTCCGAGAGGTTTTCACTACTTGATGGCTACTCAAGCTACAATCAGATTATGGTGAAGGAAGAGGACCATTCAAGACAGCCTTCACAACCAAATGGGGAACTTTTGCATACAGGAAAATGCCATTTTGGCTATCCAATGCTGGTGCTACCTTCCAAAGGGCAATGGACATGGAATTCAAAGGTTTGATTAACAATGTGGTGCTGATTTACCTTGATGATATCACTATTTTTTCAAAAAATGTAGTAGACCACCTCTATCATTTGAGGCAAGTCTTCATGAGGTGCAGGAGATTTGGAGCGTCTTTGAATCCTAAGAAGTGCATCTTTCTTGCACATGAAGGAAAGATCCTTGGCCATATTGTCTCCAAAGAAGGATTAGAAATTGATCCAGAAGAGGGTTGAAGCCATAAGAGCACTACCATTGCCAAGCCACAAGAAAGCCCTTCAGAGTTTCTTGGGAAGGATAAACTTTGTTCGGAGGTTTGTCCCAGATTTTGCAGCCCTTGTCAAGCCCATCACCAAAATGTTAAAGAAGAGCATGGCTTTCAAGTGGACAGCAGAAGGCAAGGAGAGTTTTGAAGCAATCAAAGAAGCCATCTCTCAAGCACCAACTCTCATCAACCTGGACTTCTCCAAGGATTTCAGCCTCTATGCATTTGGAGGTAATGACACTATTTCTACCATTTTGGTACAGTAGAACAAGGATAATGATGAGCAGCCAATTACCTTCTTCAGCCAGAGCCTAGATGACTATGAGGTGAGGTACTCTCTTATTGAGAAGCATGTACTTGCAGTAATCAAAAGCTTGAAGAAATTCAAGCATTTAGTCTCAAACAACAAGGTCCAATTGCTGGTCTCACATGCTGGGGTTAAGGACTTCCTCCTCAACAAGGATTTGAATGAGAAAAGGGCAGGTTGGATCACCCGTATCATGGAGTATGACATCGAGATCAAGATCACCAAGCTGGTAAGAGGGAAAGGATTGTGTGAGCAGCTAGTTTTGGAGAAGCAAATAGAAGTTTGCAATGAAGAAGAGGCTGTTTTGATAGTCCAGGACAACCATGAGCCAAGTGGCAATCAAGAAGAAGACAATGCTGCCCCCACTCCTTGCTGGACCCAAGGTATTATACACTTCCTAGGCATAGGCCTATGCCCTCCGGAGATGAACAAGACCCAAAGGAGACACTTCAGATTGTAGGTTGTTCCCGTATGCCATTGTTGATGGAGTTTTGTTCAAGAAAGATGTGAATGGAGTGCTGCTGAGATGCATTAGCACAAATCAGATTCAAAGGGTGTTGGAAGAGTTTCATGGTGGACCAGCTGGTGGTCATTTTGCACCAAGAGTGACAACTCTAAAAATCATGAAGGCTGGTTATTATTGGCCTAAAATCTTCAGTGATTGCTATGCATGGATCAAGAGGTGTAAGAATTGTGCATTCTTCACAGGAAAAGAGAGACTTGCTGCCCTTCCATTACATCCAATCTCAGTTGACCAGCCATTCATGCAATGGGGTTTGGACTTCATTGGAGTCATTAATCCCAATTCAAGCCAAGGGCACAAATGGATTTTGACAGCCACAGACTACTTCACCAAATGGACAGAAGCAGTAGCACTCAAAGAGGCAAATGAGTCTAGCATCTTAGACTTTTATGAGGGGATAACAACCAAATTTGGTGTACCTGCTACAATAATCTCTGATAATGCATTGGCATTCATTAGATCCAAGGTGACTGAGTGGGCTGTCAAGAATGGTATCTACCTAAGCACTTCATCAAACTATTACCCTCAAGGTAATGGCCAGGCCGAGTCTACAAACAATAACTTGTTGAGGATCATTAGGAGGACTCTTGACGAGAATCAAAGGTCTTGGCATACCAAACTAAAATCAGCCTTATGGGCTGATAGGATAACTCCCAAGAGATCCACAGGTAACTCTCCATTCAGGCTTGTCTATGGAAGAGAGGCAATCTTGCCCATGTCACTTGAGTTGCCAACATTGGAACTCATGAAGTAGCTGGAGTTGCTAGAGTTTGAGCCCATGGAGGTGAGGTATGTAGAGTTGATGGAGCTGCAAGAGATCAGAAATCAGGCATCCCAAGCAATGGAAAAGGATCAAGCTTTGATCAAGAAGACCTTTGATAAGAAGGCCAAGGATAGATCTTTTCAAGTTGGAGATCTAGTGTTGAAATGGGATGTGGATAGAGTAAAAACCGGGAAGGCATTCAAAATTTGATGCCATCTGGAGTGGCCCATACATGGTCACAAAGTGCAAGAATAGACAATGCTTTCTAATTGGCCTCATTGGATGGTGAAGAACTGCAGATTCCAGTAAATGGAATCTATCTCAAGCGTTGCTTCTAGAGGGAAATTCACTACCTTGTAAATATTAGCCTAGATTTTCAATTCCTCTAAGTGCTTATGCACATTGTTCTTGTTGTAGGTTAGGTTTCTATTTCCCTAAGTGCTTTGGCACAGCTTGCTGTCCATGGAGATGTTTCTGTAGTCAGCTTGCTCCCATCAGAGTGATATTCCATCTTCCTCCTTACACATTCTAGGTCAGTTGGGGTTCTGAAACTGAATATTTGATGACTCCATGCCCAATGGACTGCTTCAGGCAACTGGTATCTTCTACCTAGCAGGTAGGTAACCCCCGCTGAGTCGCCAAATTGTTATCCAAAATTCACCCCCCAGGGTAAATTTGATAACATGCATTAAATTACTCAAGTCCCAGGGCAAATAGATTGATTCAAGGAAAAAAATCATGTTTCTAAGGTCCCCTCATATTTTTTCTAACTCTCCTGTCCAGGCAGAAAAGAGCAAGTTCTGAGAAAAGGTGAAAAATTTGCAAAAAACCAAGCTTGGGCCAGAAAAAATCATGAAAAATGGCTAAGTCCTAGTCCAGGCGGTCCTTGGGACAGTTGGGACATCCGGGGTGCGAATCGGCTGAAAGGGCGCGAGGTAGGCCGCAGAGCATCGGGACAGTTTGGGACGCGTTACGCGCGACATGAAAGGGCAAACTGGTTGAGCTGAAGGTAGAAGAAGAAAATTGACTAACTGCGCAGTCACTAGGAATAGTTTGGGACAGCTAGGCTGTGAGGACGCAAAGGACTGTGAACCGACCTGGATTGGCCGAAACAGGAACTTTCAGCACTGGGACAGTCCGGCCAGAAGTACGCGAGGCGGACGCGGGGAGCCGAGGGAGCTGAGAGCCAATCAAATCACGCCACGTGTCATCAGCCTAGAAACAGGGACAAGGAAGCCCGAATTTGGGTGGATCAGAGGAATTTGTCCCAAGCAGTTTGGGACAGCCGGGCCAAGGGGACGCGAGGGACGCGAAAAACCGGCAGGCCACGTGGACGAATCAGCAAATGTGCCACGTGTCACAAGGGGAAGGTCCAAAAGTTCAAAGGGCAAGGTTTAAAGCATTGGCCCGAGCCAATAAAAAGAGGACACGTGTCCAAGTAAGGAGAAAGGGAGTGTGGAGCTTGAAACCGGGAGGAATTAGAGAATTTGGACAAGAGTTTTGGCCAAAAACTAAAAGGTAAAGGATGACCCCACGCCCCTGTCCTCCAATCAGATCATGCCACGTGTCCCCAGTGGCGGGGGATTTGCATGGGGAAAAGGTGAGAAATTGTTCCAAAATTACAAAAAGTAAAAAATTTCAAGGAAATCCCTGTGGGTCAAGGGAAGGAGAGAAAATTACTACATCCAATCAGTGCCCGACACATGTCATCTAGGTGGCAGAGCATGGGAAAAAATTTGAAAATTCCATTTTTGCCTATTTTATGCCCTAAATCTTCAGATCGCCATATCTTTCGATCCAGAGCTCAGATTTGCACATTCTTTATATCATACGAGAAAGCTTATAAAATTATCTACATGATTCTGGGGCCAATCTTGAATTTTGAGATGCAGTAATAGAGAGACCTAAAGTTAAGAAACGGCTCTGACATTTCCTGTTCTATGGCCAGAAGTGACATTTTCAGCTGACCAAATTTAACGTAGAAATGGGTCACACTCTCCTGCAATTTGGTCAAACATGATTAGGGTATGGGTCTAAAAATGAAAATCCTACATTCTGATCTAATGCATATCTCCCAGCCATCTAGAAAGGAATGGTCTTCCATGTCTTTGTCCATGTTTCTGTCTCCTGGTCTGAGATCCATGCAATGTAATCAAAGCCAGTTATGCCTCAATTTAGTAAATGGTGGGATACTCCTTCCCATAACCAATCACCTTCTTACACCTAAACCATCGCCGGTGAATCCCAGCAACCATCATTGGTTACCATCTTCAATCCCTGTAACATTTTTTTTTAATTCTCTGAGGTTGTAATGCACATGGTTCTAAGAGCACTAGACAATGACCAAAGCAAACTCTGTGAATGCATAACAGAACTTTCGTATTATTTGCATCATTTCAGCACCCACAACTAGCAACAGAAGCACCCATAGAGCCAACTACCTTCAAGTTGGAATATCTGGGGTTTGTGTCTATTTGCAGCACAACACAAAGTTTCACCACTCCATTTGATGCATCACCACCTCTAGTTAGTTTCAATTTTTGCACTTCTATCCCTGTCTCCTTGAAAATTAGTAAGTAGTTTTGATTAGGATCTGAACACTCTGTTTAGTTGTGCAAGCATTAGATCTAGACGGAGGAGTTTGAGGAACCTTCTGTCTAATCTGGAGATTCCTACTCCCAGTTCCATAAGTCCCCCACTTGGAGAGAGGTTTACCATGTTGTGAAATCACACTGGATGCTATTCCTGATCACCCTTGAAATATGAGAGTAAGAGAGGAAACCAGAGCTGAATGCAAGCAGAACTAACATTTGTACACGCATCAGACCATTCATAGCTAGCATCAGATAGTGATCACTAAAACCATTTTGAATTCATGGAAGCACCCGGAGATAGCACCATGCACCACATCAAACTCTATCCATTCAAGCAACTGCCATTGCCATCTAGCCATTTATCTCATACAACAGTAAGTGTTTTATTAACCAGTATTCATCTACTTTTGTTTTAGTAGGACTTGTTACCTATGTTACCACTTTCTACTTGCATTCCCATTCTTCCACCATTTATCTTCATGAAAACTTGATCATTCCTTCACTCACACCATTAAACTTCGCATACCCAAACTTTAAAGATCTCTGAGTATATCCAAGATCTCCATAGACCTTGCCATTGCCCTCTCCATTTCCATTTAGCCTCAGATCTGTCCTCGGCATCGATATTTTTATAAGTTTTCTATACCCTAGCCATATCGGCACCGATTACCCACAACCATCACTAGTTCACTTAAAATGACATCAGTCATATCAGACTGACATCGGTCTCTGTGTTTTTATCCCTCAGGCTAAGAATAGAGTCTAAAATCCTCCACCTAATACCCAAAACATCCTAGAACCAAATCGTGACCAATACCAATACTATGACAAATACCTTGACCTTCAGATTCGGTAAGAGATTAGCCTGTTGTGAATGAATCTTCTTATTGTAGATCGAATGAGATACCTAAATAATTTTAACTACAATAGGATTTACTTTATTGTTAACATTGAAGTTGTTTTAAAAAATGGATTGAGAACCTGTCTAGGGAGTATCACACTTCCCAGATCTAGCATACGCTAGGTAGTCCACTGCATATACTATTTAACTTCTATTTGGTGGACTTATTTTCTAGTTCAAGTAGTTCCTCCTAAGCCAAAAGGAAGCTCTCATGATCAACTGTGGATCAATAAGTCATGCACACGTGCAACAACCTTCAACTAGTTCTTTAAGAGGTATTCCTCCTAGCCCAATTACTCTTATTTGTTTTGTCAATATTCAAAGAAATGACTCTAGGAAGCAGGTGAAACATTTTGGCACAACCCGGTGGGACCCATTCGGGGTTGTTTTCATTTATTCTTTTCTATGTGAAAATTTTTATGTTTGTTTCTTTTTTGAAAGATTCTCACAATTAAAATTTCTCTCACTAGGAATATTCTATTTTCCTATCATCTAAAAATCAACCATATTTTGGTTACTTTAAAACAAACATTTCTTCCTTTTCATTAGTATCACATTAGTGAAAGAGAATCCCTTCTCCTATTCATTTATCTTGTGTCATCTAATTCCATATTTTGATTTTGGTCTTAAAAATCATTTCATTTCACTATGCTTTACTACATTAGCTCACATTAATTGAGGGCAACCTATATGCTAGAAGTCATTTCTAACTGATGGTTAACAAACAAATCATAGAAAAGAACATTCTTTCTATTCTTTTCTCTTTGAGTCTTATCTAAACATCACAAAAATTGAAACATATACAGATTCTTAAACATTTATCTTATCCAGAAGAATGCCTGTCAGGTGATCAAAGTAATAAGAGGAATAGTGTTAGGCACTCCCCAACTCACTTACTTCTATCGAGTCATACTATCTCAGAGGAAAGCCCGCCCCCACCAATAAAATACTTGAAACCTCTCCTTGTAGATTTCCTTCTTCATAGGAAGCCATTCCTCACCAAAAACTCTATTCGTAAAATTTCATGAGTTATTTTTCTAAATAGAATAAGCTGAACAAACATAAAATAAAAGGAAATCTTAGGATCATAGTTTTCATAGTGTTTATTCTTGTCTTGTATTTTTAGGTGAGAGGTCATGTTCTTCATTTTCTTATTTCTCCTTACATGCTCCTCATCATAGTCAGTGTATTCGATCTTCATCTGAGTGTGCTTGGACCCTATTTTCATCATTCTCAGAATTTTGGGTTTGATTGCACATTTGATTTTAACTCACAATCAAATTTTCTTCATCTCTTTTTCAATTTCACATTAACCGGTGTTCGGTCCAATGACAATCGTCATTGGTTACCCTGTGACCGTCATTAGTTTTACCCAACTGGTGTCAATTTACTATCCTTCTGGTTAACCTTCCCAAAAGGACACCTAATTCACCTTCTTTGATGTTCAAAGTCTCTATGAACTCTTATCAAATTCTCTATCATCATAAAATCCATTAGCATCTTATCATACTTGGCAAGATTATTAGCCTTTTGCCTGTGTTTTGACAATTTTTCCTTTTTTCACAGTGACTGACTGCGGTTATTTGTGACCGAAGTTAGTTTACCCCAACTGGCATTGGCTAGCCTATGCTCAAATTTTTAGCTGCACAATTTTGTACCTAATCTACCTAAACCACCACTTACCACCACCTATTGTTTCCTATCTTTGATGTATTTCTGTGTCATTTACAGAAAGTAGTCCTACAACGTCAGTACTTGTTCACATGGTGCTGACGCGTAGCCAAGCAAACAACCTCATATTCCATGCTAGTTTTCAACCACTCCCACCTAGTCCTTCACCACCTTCTATTTTATCACCCATGGATCCTACCCAACCTATCACTAACACCATAGGGGATGAGGAGTTTGCATGACTCCTTGACCAGAACCATTCCGCCTTGTAGTTTTATCTTTCCCACTCATCCACTCAAGATGCCTCAGGTCATTTTATATACGACATGCCCGTATCTATCCCCCCAACACTCATTCCTACTTCTACTCTAGCCTCTGCTAGCTCTACACTGCCCACATTTGCCTTGTCCCCAGTCATTTTACAATTTGGCCCTATACCTACTATGACCACCCCATCTGCATTCACTAACCACCCCTTTTCAAAACATTGTCCTTTCTATTCCATAATCCTTAGCCCCCATTGCTACTAGGGTCACCAAGACCCTTCCACCTCCATATACGTATTATCAGCAGCCTCCTGTTACATCTGTCATTCATTTTGGGTAAGTACCCCCTATTTCACTTCCTCCTTCTCAATCTACCTATATGGCATCACCATATACAAGAATTCCACCTCCATCATATGTCCAACACTAACCTCCTTACACTACAGGAGGTTCCCAGCAATCACAATCTACTAACAACCTAATCAAGTTAATGATGAACAAGATGCAGACACTGGAGGCATTGGTTTCTGGCACACATAATTCTCTCACCTATGATGAGATTTTTAATGAACCCATCCACCCATCCATTCCTATTCATCCGTATCCCATACATTGGTAAATGACTAAATTTAATTGCTTTAACACCAAAGAGGACCCGCAACATTATTTGTGGTCTTTCAAACATGGGTGTTATCTTATTACCCATGATGATGCTTTACTCCTGAGGAATTTTCCCATGTCTCTGACCAGGCCCGCATTAAACTGGTATAGTGGGTTTCCTAGAAATTATATCTTCTCATTTAATCAAGTAGCCCAAGCTTCTTGGATCACTTCTCCATTAACATTTTTAAGAAGGTTACCATGACTGACCTCTACTCTATGCGTCAATATGAAGATGAATCTATCACAGATTTTGTTGTTCATTGGTGTATCCTAATCAATCAACTCACATTCCAATTACCAAAAACCAATCTCTTAGAGCTCTTCACTCGAGCTTGTGCTAGACATATCTTGCCAACCCTGTAGGTCCAGAGTTTCCAAACCTTTGATGAGGCATTCACCATGGCACAAAAGATAGAGATTCAGGCCATCGAAGAAAAGAAAATTCAACTACGCAATAAGAACTCAAAATTAAATTCAAATGATGCCTCTTCTTCTTTGAAACCAAAAAATAACTATCCAAAAGCCAAGGGAACTGCTAACGCAGTGGTACTCAAGGTCATCCTAGCTCATCAATTAAATCAGGCTAACCCCTCATCTAATCTTTCCCATGTCCAGACCTTTCAATTTAGACGAGAAAAACAGAAATACACCCCAATTGGGGAGCCTTATTCTTCTGTCTTAGAAAAGATCATTAAAGCTGGGGCCATCACCCTTCCTCCCATAAAACCACACACTAGTTTTGATCCTGCTTACCCCACACCTACGTGGTATAAAGAGCATGAATTCTACAACTATCATCAAGTAAAAGGTCATAGCGACAGACAATTGCATCAGTTTCAAGAACATTGTCCAGGAAATACTCGAGAATGGTGAGTTAGTCTTGGATAATCCTAATGCACACTTGCCAATCAAAACCTGTACACATCTTTAAGAAACCATTTCCTAATCATGCCCCTTCTTCTGATCAAACTAGAGAAACCTCAACTAATGATAGCCATACCTACAAGGTCCATACTATTTTTAGTGATGGACCAGGTGCTTCCCAATTACGTCATATTCCTTTCATAGAGGAAATCTTTGCCCGAAGTCCTCCACCTATACTATGAACCCATTTCACCTATTTCTTCACCCTACAAAGGATACACCCTTCATCTCCTCCCTCACCTGTGAAGGAGTCTTCTGTTAACATTGAAGACACATTTCACCTTTGGCTTCTCCACCTAGAGAGCCATCACCAACAGTAACTCTCTAACCAATGGAAGACACTCGATTTTTCATCTTCTCCACCCACAGAGGAGCATCCACTGTCATCCTCTCCACCTATCAAAGATCTAGTAGAAATGCCACTACATTTAGGTGACCATTCTCCATTAGCCACCCAAGATCCTGCGGACTTACTTTTAGCTCTCTTATACCCATATAGGCTGAAGGTAGCGATATTCCCCATTTCTAAGACACATTTTATGGGGATCACCATTGGATCCACATCAACCTCACCCACTGCAGTGTCCGTTCTCACGTCATAGCCGACCACCTGGATTATGTGGATAGAGCCTTACTTTAGGGGTTGTCTTCTACTTCCTATCTCAACACAAATGCAAATGTCACTCGCTAACACTTCCACTATTTATCCAACAAATATTTCAGCCAATTGAACCAAACACAACCACAACTATCAAAAATTCTCCCATAATACCACTCATGGCCTCAACTCACACCTCTACCCATAATTCAACATGATTTTACATCCAAACCTACACCTACATCATATTCCTTGCCTAAACCTATTACTACCTTAGGGGTCATCCCAATCGGCCAGCGTTACTCATTCACCCATCAAATTAGATTTATCCACATCCTCCAAAACTAACACCAAATTTAATTTGGCACCCAAAACAGAAGAACCAATCCCCATAGATCTTGTACTCCAAACCTCGCTGATCAGAACTTCATCACTTTCACCCCTTCTGTCCATCGTAGGACCCCCACCCTTCGATCTTGGATTAAGAAACCTCCACCCACCAGTAAACTAAAAATGTCAGCAACCCATTCCTCCATTCGCATACCTCTAACATACCCAAATTCCCGACACAACTTGTGCTTATAATTGCACCATTTTTACCATCCATACCTCCCATACCATTGGTAACTTCTTCACTACCCATGGCACTTCAGTATCTTTCCCTCATACCTCTTGCACATGACCCGTAACCATATACCTCCACAGAACTTCAGTTATCCCCGTGGGTAACTTGACCTTTTCCACCATATGCTTTTCCCTCTCAGATCTCATGCACCTGTATCACCTTTACCCAAGAAGGTGTAATCTAAAGGCAAAAATTTTCTACCCTCCTATAAGGTAGTCAAACCAACTACACACTCTATTGTCAGTTCATCTACCATGCCCCTACCCAAGCAGACATACGACCAACACCTAAGACCACACTAGCACCTAAAACCATAGCTCAACCCACTCCCCCTCTTGCAAAGACCCTTCCTATACAGTCAGCCGCACCTGCACCTAAACCCACATTCACTTTCCATTGTGATCCATTGGTGGGATCCTATGCCGAAAATTTTAACCAACCTCCTTGACAACTTCTGTCATCACATTACCCCCACTCTTAGACCTTACGACCCACTCAAGCCCAAACCAAAAGGGTTTGAGTAAACTCAAAATTTGTGCCTACCATCATGTGCTAGGGCACAATGTTGATAACTGTAAGGATGTTGAAAGCTATCTATTGTCTAGTTGTGTCCTCTCAGAAGAAAACTTTGACGATGATGAACTTCTTGATGAGGACCCCATTTTTCCAGCACTAATTTCCATAATTTCTTCCTTCATTGTCCTACTCAGCGACCAAGACCTCCACCCCCAAAAACTCTTAGAGCCACCCTCCGAGATTTGAAATTAACATGGTGCACATTAAAGAACTCACCAAAATTTCCACCCAAAATGTTGGTGTGACCAACTCATCCCACAAGGTTCCTTCTTGCCACTTGAACTTTTTCCCTTCTTGTCACTATACCTTTCATGACTCACCTACCTCACCTATCTCCCCGCCTCAAATAAACATGATCCATGTTGCTACCCGCGCATCAGAAGGATAAAGGAAAGGAAAAGGCAACCGACCCACCAACCACCCCTATACCCAACATACCATCTATCACCCACACCTAAAGTCACTATCCGTGACCCCACATATCCTATTTATAATGGGGTTACACATTGCGCGATGTTCAAACAATTACATCAATCCTCCCGTCAAAATGTCCCTATATGACCTCATCCAAACCTCTGAATCTCATCGTACCAAGCTCTCATGGAGGTCCTTTAGCCTATTGAGGTCTTACCCAATGACCCTACACCTGTAACCTCCATTATTACACCCTCATCATGTAGCCTCTCTTACAAAATTACCATCTTCTATCTACACCTCCACCTACTCACCAAGTAGCCACCCTCAGCTTTTCAGATGAAGAGATCACACCGCACCAAATTGATGACCCAGATCTAGCTCTTTTCATCTCTTTCCACATTGATGATATAGGTGTACGACATGTTATGATTGATGGGGGTGCTAGTAATTAACATCATCTCATCCCATGCGTTCGACCAAAAGTGCACATACCCAAAAATTACATGCATAAACATCCCTGTCATGTTGTGTTCATTTAATGACGCTATCACCTCTACACTTGGAACTAGTCAACCTCCATGTTCACATAGGCCCTTGCACTATTCTAGAGTTATTTTATGTCTTGGAGGGGGAATTTCAATACAACCTATTGCTTGGTAGACCCTGGATTCATGTGTCATGGGTTACATTCTTTCCACTTTTCATCATTGTGTGAAGTTTGAGCATGAAGGGCACACTTATACCATTCCAGCTGACCCATCACCTTGTCAAAAGCTGAAAAATGACTTTACCAACCTAATGGCGTGCTCAATACCCATTACAATCATCTTCCATCTATGATCACTTCCTCTTCACCTACACCTCTGCACTCACCAATGTCCGCCGCTACATCAACCGCACCTACACTCCTCCATCCCTACCACCGCCATAACTTCCGCTAGCCAACCCATCATCCTCCCAATCCATTTATCTCCACCTTAGATCCAATCTTTAACACATCATATATCCCAGCCATCCACATATAGAAAACCAATCCCTTTAGAAGGTGTTTTTCAACGCCTCCTCCTCACTCTAGGGGTGTATCACCTATATAATGTCAACACATTCCTTACTCCACAAGAGTATGGAAGCCTTCATCAACATCCTCAGCTACGATCACTACATAGAAGGGAATATAATTTATGGTCCTTCCCTACCTCCATGTACCAATATCACATATGGGGGACTTAATACTACCACTTATACACCTAAACCACCATCACAAACCCGCCCATTTTCTGCACTGACCTCTAGTCACTCACCAATCGCCGTTTCACTGACACTTTATTTCACTGATGTGCGTGGAAGGGTTTTGGTTTTGGCTTTTATGAGCAAGGCCATCATACTGTTATTCCATGTACTACCCACAAACATAACGACCATAGTGCTATCAATTTTTTTAAACCACCTACCAAGAAGGCCCGCATTTAACTCATTGAGGACATCAACCCTTCTCCACCTTCTTCACCACCTTCATTGATGGATCTAGAATCCATTCCTTCTAACATTTTTTTTCATAAACATCATTTCCTTGGGGCCTTTGAATTATCAATGCGAGGGAGAGGCTCCCTCTTTTCTTCCCTTCCTATACCCTGAAATGATCAATGATGATACACCTTCGATTAACATCGTTCAATGTCAGGATGATGAAACTATACTCACCTACCTTGGCGTTGAAGACTCATATATTCATCGGTCATTACCATCTTGTTATCGTGTAAAATTGACAAGGGCAATTTTGTAGGTAACCATAGCAAAAAGTTCCAATTTGGTCCCCCGTTGAGGTCTCTTAACGTTCAGAATGGCATAAAATCCCTTTCAGGAAAATCTAGTTTTTAGAACTTGGTCATTTTCAACCTTTTTGGGTTGGGCGCAGTTTTCATTCACGTTACATCAACCAAAACTGTGCACCCATCTATTCCTTTGGCGCATTCTAGGGAAATGTTGCAACACTCCAAATGTTGTGCACCTCTAAATGTTGCGCCTCTTAATGTTGTGCGTCTCAATGTTGCACCAAGGCGCAAACACCATCTTGTTATCACTCTCTTAAGTGTGACAGTGGGCGCTGAAAACATAGTGTCGACACTCCCAAAGTTTTCCCATGGCACAAATCCCTTCATGTCGACATCCTCTTAAGTGCGCCATAGGAAAAGTTGGTGGCACATTTATTGCACCTTTTTCTATATATAGGTGCGTCTGACCTGTCATTTTCACAATTGAAAAAAACATGAAGAGTTATTCCTCTGTACTTGTCAGCATTCTTGTCAGCCTCGCGTGTTGCCATTTGTCACGTTCGTGGACCCCACTTCATCTCCTTTATCGTTATATATTCCTGGTAAGTGGCCCTTTCCCTTCTTGTAGATTTGTTGTGGTTGTTATGTTGGTTTAGGTGGTTAGGATTGATAATAAACAATGAACCTAAGAAGATAACACAATCCCAACACATATTACAAAACCCACCTTCAAAGTATTTTTCACTCTCCTTCCAGATCTGACTAATCTGGAAGGCTCTGCCTCAGAATTGATCCGCTGCCCCTTTAATCATCTGTCTCCTACTTTTCCAAGGTTAACCCCTTGCTATCAAAATCTAAGCTGAGAGAGTTAAAAACATACAAAGTTTTACAAGAGAATCGGCCTGCTATTTTTCCTTCAGTGCGTAAGCTTCATTCTTTTTACATCAAACACAGTCATGCGCCACAGGCGCACTGTCCCTGCATGCATGGCATAAGCCTTCTCCACACCTTATAAACATTGTAAAATTCCCTAGGCGCAAACACTGGAGCCAAAGCAACTACAACAACATCTGAATGTTGTGAAAACCTTTCCCGTGCTGCGCAAACTAAACCACTTGGTGCACCTCACTCTCATGCAACATCTACCACATCTGCGACCAATGGCACATCCTAGGACCTTGCAACACCAATCATATCTTTGCCACACTTAAAGATACTTCCAATGGCATGAGTGCACATTCCTTGACACCAACATCTGAATGTTGTGTGTAGCCTTTCCGTGCCCCACACCCCTTTTGGCACTTGTTTTCTCCCGTGCAACACTTTCCCAAAGTGCACCTTACTTTTCTAAGTCCCTGCAGCCTGCAGTAAAGTTGCACCTTGCACCCAGAGGCTCATAAATTGCTAACTTTTCATTTTGTAAGCTTTGATGGATGATTTAACAGCTAACATGGATCTTCTGTGATGGACTTCCCTGATTCTTCTTGCAGATCAACAGCTAAACTCATATTCACACATGTCTTCATTGAGTAAGAAGCCAACCAAGTCCAAGGGTAAAGCTAAGCTAACAGAAGAAGAAATGAAATATAAATATCAAATGGTTAGGATGCCTGAATCCCTTGCAGAGTGTGATCTTGATATCAGAGATTCAGAACTCGGGCACATTGACATGGAGGACTTCTGGGCCAGAACCAAGAAGGTCACAGGAAGCCCATGGATGGATAAATTGGTTGGTAGTGGTCTGTACTTTGCTGCAGGGATCCCAGTGAGCACAATCAACAATGAGTTTATGATGTTGGTGGGCCATTGTTACAATAAGGACACAAGATGTGTCGAAAATGACAAGGGCGAGGTAATAATCAACCTCATTAGCCTGACATTTTGAGATCATGTTGGGCATCCCTCACCACATAACATTTTGTAGCAGTGAGCCAGGAGTATTACATGAAGACGTGGACTGAGAATGAAGGACAAATGTATGTAGTTAATGAATGAGGTGTACCTCAAAAATAAGAACGTGACAAGAAGGTGGCAACAAGTCATTCATCGCAGTGACTTTTCAGAGCAGTTGAGTGACACAATCACCTTCCTGAGCAGGGTTATTTGGGTTCCCCGATGCCCATTACTTTCACAAGTTGATGCTCAGGTATTTAGAAACAATGAATAAAAAATGTTCCTGATCAGCGTATTTGGAATGGGGAGAGATTATTAGCAGCACAATCTCGGAGCAGACTTCAACAACTTTCAACAACTGGGAGGTTCTATATGAACTCCTATGTGGTATATGCTGCTGCCTTAGAGAGGGACTACCCAACATTGAATCGGTATGGGGTATGGCCCCAGGTCAAAATATAAGAGTAATATCCAGAGTTAAGATTAGAGAATATCATAGCCCAATTCAGTAAAATCAAAAATGTCTTCTTCTATGGCGTCATCTGCCTCTTGAGGTCCAACATGACTTACGAGTCAGACGACCAAAAGCGTGGTCACCACCATAGAGAAGTGGGGATCATTATTCACGCAATTCCCCACTTTCACCTATCTTAGAGCCGCTAACTTCTTGGGAGAGCCCACCAAATTGCTGAGGTATGCGAGCACCCAAACTGATCCTATTGGAACTGTCTAGATAGCTCAACACATACAAGGAGAAGAGTTTGAAAAGCAAGAAGGGTGGAACTCCATTCCCCCTCACAGTGGGCAGGTACACCTGCACTTCACAGGGAAAATCCCGAGAGATGTTTACAGAGCATGAATTGCTCAATTTGAAGCATAATTTCCTAGTGCAAGGCCAACCTTTGATCCTCATGATTGCCTTCCAAGAGCAAAGATATGGATCCGATTTACATCCCTCAGATTGAAGATATCTACATCGATCTATATCACGAAGTCGAGCTCAGATGAAAAAGATCACTCCCGACTGGCCCTGAGTAGAAATCATTCAATATGGTGTGGCTATCATCCCAAAGTGATTTCCAAGCAATTGATTAAGAAGTTGATCAAGTTTATCCAGACACAGATGGGGACAATTGGCCGTTTGCTGAAATTGATAGAAACAAGGCCCCTTAGACTATTGAGGAAAGGGTCAAAGGCACTCTGCAACGCATCGAGCATTGGTGCAAAAAAAATGGTATCATCTACCTTGGGGTAGACTTTACCATGTCTCCCTTGGGCCATGCACCCACCAGGCCGAAACACTTGCCTAAAGGCAAAGGAAAAGATATAGAAGGAGAGGCAAGCACTGCTAAGAAAGAAGTTCCTGAAGAGCCCTCCTTCCACTAGCTGAGAGAACAAGTTGTGGACTTAGTGTCCACAGGAAGAGAAGAAGTGGTCAGTGCTCCAACGGGCACATCCACTCAGGATGTTACCACATCTACAACTAGTGAGGTCCCAACCATCCCCTCTCTCGCTCCTCCTTCCCTTCCTCATGTCACTCAACCAACCACTCCTTTGGTTGTGTCTTCTCCCCCGTCTTCTACCGTTCCCCCTCCCTCTTCCTCCATCTTCTCTTCCCTCGCAGATCTGTCCCCAAGCATTTCTTCCCTCATCTCACAAATCCCTTCCAGCCCCCATGGTTTCCTCTCATGCAGTCACTCCTAACCCCGTGAGCATTGGAGTGTTGGCTTCTTTCTCAATGCCGCCACCAAGTGTCTTGACACATTTCCCCGTGTCCACTGCAGTTTCTCCTTCTTCCACCCCTGTTTCCTCCTCTTCCTCTGGTCCCACTCCCCTAAGTCCAGAATGGATCTCCGAACACCTGAGCCAGCACAAGAGGAAAGTCCCTATTGCACCTATGGACTTCTCCATTATTCCAACTAAAGGGCCTAAGAACCAAAAGGCTATAACCCGCTTCTCTCAAAGCACTTCAGGTGAAAGGGTTATGGAGATCACGTACCCTGATCTCACAAAGAAGAAAGAAGATCTGTCTCCTACAGATTTTACAGTGACTCAGGTCACCATGGGAACATCATCAGAGAGCCTACAAGGAGAGGCCTTATCTGCAGTGGATGCCCTTTGCAAGAAGCTTCAAGAAGTAAAGGAAGAGAAGAGAATATTAAAAGAGCAAAACAAGAATCTTCTCCAAGCCCTGTAAAAGATGGACAATGCCCCTCCTATAACTGTCGCCGAACCTCCTGAAGTTCCTTAGTCAGGAGAAGATAAATGAGTACGCCAAGATTGGTGAGCAAGGTGTAGCAGTGTCTACCTGGAGAGAGCAGATCCTCAAAGATAGTGAGGAAGTGATTACAAAGTTCATAGAGCTCTATCAAAATATAGATCAAGCTAACAAGGAACTCTAGGAAATAGTAGCACCTATCTCCAAAGAGTTGGACCATGCCAGGTTGCAACATGAGACATTCCAGAAGATGCTTGACTAGCCCAGTCGATGACTTGGTGAAATTTGGTGTCTTTGATCACCCGACGAGCACCCAACAAAGTCCTTGCTACTTTAGACTATCGGGTTGACCAAATGGAGTTTGTCTTGGAAAATATAGACAAGATCAAGGAGGAAGCCCTGGAATGCCATGCATCAAATGGAGTAGATTGTCTTAAGAATGTCTCCATAGGGTTTGCTCGGTGCAGCGTACGCCTTGAGGAAGGCAGATGATACTATTTGGATTTTCAAGGAAATCATGTCACAAGGTTTAGCGTTAGAGGCCACTTTTGATATAGAATCTATCAACAACCTTCTGGCCTACCGCAACTTTGTTGGATACCTGATGGAGGCTAGCAACGAATACTTCAAACTCCCAGAAAGACTCAGAGATGAACGAGAAACTTGCAAAGTCATCAGAGATCACACCAAGGGTCCCGCTCAGGATCAACTTCAAGTGATGGTCAGCAAGTTCATGGAGTATCGAGCTCAGTTTCACATTACCTCTCCTGAGTAGAAGCAAGACACTCCTTTCAAGCCAAGGGATGATGATGAATAGGCTCCTTCCTCCTTAGGATAAATCCCATTTTTGTAAAAGTATTTAAAAGTATGTTGGCACAAATGATGACATCATCCATGTTGCACCATGAGATGTTGTCATCCACAAAATTGCCCTAAAGTCAACATTTGACTTTTAAATATTTTGATATTTTGTAAATAGTTGTTGGCTCCTTTTTGTCTTCTTTCTCCTTCTCCTTCTATAAATACTTGGATACTTGTAGTATTCAAGGGTGAGTAAATTTGTATGAGAAAAATAGAAGTGAGGAGAGAAAGACTTTGAGCTTTCTTATAACAGAACAACTTATTAATACAAAAATTGAGACTTTGTGATGAATTCCTGTGTTATGTGTTAGATCTTTCTTAAGTTAGATCTGCATGCTTATTCTATTGGATTCACCTATGCTTTTGTCATTTGTTTAACAGTATTGCTTTGTTTGTTTATGTGAGTAAGTTTGGCTGTGTTTACTACTGGCCCAAAACATAAACCCTCTGACCTTTCTATTTTGGAATTCATTTCTTTTCTCCCTTCAATCCATCTTTCTTCTATTCCTTCCTTCCTTCATTCCTTTCTGTTCTTCATCGGAACTAACTCTACTGGGATGAGATCCCAAACCCCCCTTGAAGGTAGAATACTGTAAGACTTGCATAGATTCCTGTTGGTAGAATAGCAATAAACTAGTTTCACTTTGTTGTCTCAAAGAGGGGCTATGCCCTGCACACTGTTGGCCTGTCTATCCATAGATCTGCCCACCCGAAAGATTTTCGGACCAACAGTTTTTGGTGACTCTAATGGGGAAAGAAACAGATCTATGTGAGTGGTATGTCAGCTAAAAGACACCAACAATTTTTAAAGCTGCTAGGGAGACTAAGAAAATAGATAAAACTGTAAAAATCACTACCTGTTTGCAAATCTTTAACTCTTTGTTTAAAATCCAAATTTTTTGCAAAAGTGATCCAAACTGAAAATTTTCTTAAGAGATCCATAGATCTAGACCAGTTAGAAACCTTTAGTTTGCTGAGTTTTTATAAAAACCTGTATATTTCCGTAGATCTGAGATTCTGATAGTTTTACAAATATTTTCAAACCCTTGCAAAAATCAAATCTAAGATCCGAAAATCAGCTTACTAAGTTAACCATCATTTTATCCTCACTAATCTTTGTCATTAAACCACAATCGGTTTTCAAAAGAGGGATAAAATTAAATATTTAGAAAAGTACATGCTACTAATTTTTGTCAGAAAAATCAAAAAATCAGTAAGTACAAACAAAAAGGGTTTTTTAAATCTGCTCTAAAAATCACTACAGACCTAAACAGATACACTGGCGGGTGAGCCATTTACCCATAGTAGGAGAGCTTAGGGAGAAGTTGATCCTATTTTCAGTCTACTTCAAAGGCACAACTTCAGTATTACACCTACGTGCTTCACATCACTGAGTTCAGCTGATCGGTCAGCCAGAAGTGCCTCGCCTCCATGAAAGAACCATTCTTCACAAGGAGCCTCCACATCAATTTGTAGTCCTCCACTACTAAGTGGAACTGCACTCCCAACTAGTGTCCTCTTTCCAGCTTTTCAAATGGCAGTACCATGGGGAAATGCTATGGGCCCTCTTGCATTACCACATCTAGTTCATGCACTCCCTCATTGAAATCGCAAGAATTTCCCAAGATTTGATGGGAGTGGAAATCAAAGCACGGATTCACATATATCTACATTCATCATGTCATGCAACATCCTAGATGTGACCCATGAAGACGTGTTAGTATGCCTCTTTCTAGAGACCTTGCAAGGACCTACAACAGAGTGGTTCCAACACTTGCCTGCTAGATCTATCACCAGTTGGGCCACATTATGAACTACATTTGAAGATAGGTATAAGCCTTCAAAAGATGCATTTGCGTTACATTGTCAAAGATTACTCACTTGAAGAAGGAGGCCAATGAAACCATGCATGATTTTATCACCCGTTTCAATTCACTGATTAACTGTGTGCCACCTGCCATGTTGCCAACACCAGAAAATCAAAAGTGTTTCTTTGTGAATGCCATGAGCTCAAGAGTAAGTTTCTTACTCTTACAAGAACAAATCACCACCTTAGTCCTCGTTCAAGTTGTGGCCATCTCAGATGCGGACAACCTGATTATATCTAAGTTAAAACGAGAGTCATCCAAACCTAAGGCTTCAACTCCTTCTCAAGCCACTTCATCAGATATGGCATTCCAAAAGATGGCTAATGACTTGCTTGCATTAAAGAAGCAATTAGCTCAAGCTTCATCTACCACTCTGTACCAGGATATCCCACGGAGGAACTTCACTCCCAACAACGCCCCAAAAAGGCTGTGTTTTCCTACTGCTGCTCCAAGGTTAACACTTGAGGCCCCTCTGGTTAATGCCCTGGTCGAGATCGAAGAAGAGGAGAAATTTTTTGAAGAACCTTCATTGCAAGGTGAAGATGATCAAGATGTCAATGAACTGACTAGCGACTCTACAATTAGGTATATGGAATTTGAAGATGAAGAGTCTGATGAAAAGGAAGGTACCCAAGGGTATGCAAGTGAATAGTCATATGCTGTTTTCACCCACTCACAAGGAAAAGAAGCAAAAGTTTCTGCCAGGATATAAAAGGAGAAGACTGTGTCGAACATGCCTCCCATAATTACTAAAAGAGGTAATCCTCTTCCTGCTCAACCTCCTATTAAATCTTTTATGAAGAAATATTTTCCTCCCATCTCTCCTCCAAATCAGCCTTCTTCTGTTTCCATAAAGACCAGTAACCTTACCCTACCATCGTGAAATGAAGGAGTCATTCCTTCGTCAACACAACCCTTGGTCACATTCGACATAGTCGATCACACTAGAAAGACTAAGATTCAAATGTCTGAAGCTGAGTATCTTCATTCTAACCCTGAGTAGCTTGTAAGATTGACTGAATATATCCAAAGCCAAGCTGCCATCCCCTCTCTGGTTCTCCCCAAAAGGAATCCTTTCCACTCCTCTTGTATCTCGCATAAATGTTGCCTCGACATATGCATCAGGAAAAATTGAACCTTTTTATCTCTCCCTCCTAATCAATGGTCACAAACTAAGCAACTACATAATTGATTCTAGGGCTTCCAATAATGTCATGCTAGTAAAGGTCACTCATGCTTTAGGCCTCACCCTTACCAAGCCTTTTGGATAGATGTTACTCCATGGAAACCAAACAGGTTCCATTAATTGGTCAGATCAAAGATGCACAGTTTGCATTTGCAGTGTTCCCAGGGAAAAGGGTAAAGATGACCATCCTCTTTGCTGATATCCCAACAACATATGGAATTCTACTAGGAAGAATATTTTGTAGAGAAGTTGGTGGAGAGATTCACATGGACTGGTCCAAAGCCGGAATTCCCATCAAAGGTGTAATGCAGACATTGGAGCCTGAATCACAAAAGAAGTACCTGGTCACCAATTTCTGACAACCCCAAAGCCCAAATTCCCTTCGAATCATCACAAATGGGGAACTACTTCTTATCCACTGAGTCTGATAGAATGGATGTTCTCGTCTAGGAGGAGGACCTTAACAAGATATGGACACTATAGTTTGATGGCAGTTGTGCAACAAGTGGATGTGGCACTGGAGCCATCCTGATATCTCCTGAGGAGGAGATTTTTCCTCTTTCTTTCAAATTGTAGTTTTTCAATACAAACAATACCACTAAGTATGAATCTTTGTTACTCAGTATGCAAGCTATAAAGGAAAGATGAATCAAGAACCTAAAAGTATAAGGTGATGCTGAACTGATCGTCAACCAAGTAAAAGGGGTGTACCAAGTGAAAAATGATAGACTCAGGAACTACCACAATGTAGTATGGGACAACATTGAGGAATTTGACGCTTTCTTAATAAAATCCGTTCCAAGAGCTCAAAATGACATGGCCGATTCATTGGCCATCACAGCATCTCTTATGCTCCCTCACCTAGGGCTAAAAACAGACACATATACCATTGATATAGTCTTTCACCCAAGCGTGTCAGACAATTCTCAGCACTGGCAGGTATTCAATGATGACAATCAGCTTGTTGCTTTTCTAGAAAAAGTTGATAATTTCAATGAGCTTCATTTTGAGGCATCTACTTCTGCATGCCGTGAATCTGTCACTGGTCAAGCAAATGAATCAAAAGAAGGTGATGGCATATGTCATCTCAAGGGAAATAAAATTCAGAAGGGTTTAGTCTCTCTGGAACGTTTGTTTGACAAACATGATCATTTTTTCAAGAAGAAGTGACAAGATGATCCTAACTCCTCTCCAGAAACCGAATCTGTCAACCTGGGTATTGTAGAACATTCACAGTTTGTGAACATCGGGAAATGTTGTACACCCGAAGAAAAGTGAAAGTTTTTCAAATTGTTGAAGAAATATATGGATGTATTGGCATGGTCTTATGCCAATCTAAAGTCTTTCAAGCCTAAGGATGTTCAGCATGACATCCTGTTAAAATATGATGTCAAACCCTTTAGCCATAAATAGAGGCATTACAATCCTAAGATCTCAGGTACCATCTAGGTGGAAATACAAAAAATGTTGGATGTGAGAATCATCTTTCCTATCCATCACAGTACCTGGATTGCAAACATCGTGCCCATATGAAAGAAGAATGGAGAGATACGCATATGCGTAGATTTTCGCAATCTGAATCAGACGTCCTTGAAGGACAATTACCCGCTCCCCATGAATGGATCAAGTTCTATAGGAAGTAACTGGTTTAGAGATGTTGTCCATGCTTGATGGTTTTTCAGGCTATAATTAGATTGAGGTCTCACTTGAATTCCAATTCAAAATAGCAATCACTACTCCCTGGGGCACATTCACCTACAGCAGGATGCCTTTTGGCTTGACAAATGCTAGTGCCACCTTTCAGTGAGCAATGGACTTCGCATTCAAAGGTATGATGGGAAAGGTCATCATAGTTTATTTGGATGACTTAACTGTGTTCTCTAAAAAGTGAAGTGATCATTGTGATCATTTGGAGCAAGTATTGATTAGATGCCTAGAACACGGGATTTCCCTAAATCCAAAAAAGTCTATTTTCGGGGTCACCGAAGGAAAGTTGCTGGGACACATTATCAATAAGGAAGGAACAAAGATATATGTCAAAAGGGTTAAGGTTATTTAGAGCCTTACCTTACCCACAAGAAATACCGGTGTTCACTCCTTCGGAAAGGTGAATTTTCTCAGACGCTTTGTTCCCAACTTTGCTGAAAAGACTCGTCACATATCAAATATGATGAAATGGTTACAAACATTCTGTTGGAGTGAAGAAGGAAAGATGCCATTCGAGGACATAAAATCCTCTGTTGCTCATGCACCCATCCTTGTATGTCCCAGCTTATCCAAGGATTTTATCTTGTACAGTTATGCATCTTCACATACTGTATCAGCCATCTTAATGCTGAAAAACTCTGAGGATGTTGAATCTCCAATCGCATTCGTGATCTTCCCTCTCAAGATTCATGAATTGAAGATGTCTTAGTTAGAAAAACATGCCTTCATAGTAGTCAAAGTAGTCAAGAACTTCTGGTACTACATCGTAAACTCTCATACGATAGTGTTGGTTCCTGACATGGCAGTTAAGTCTATCTTAACTAAATAGGAGTTAGGAAGCTTATGAGGGAATTAGATCACAAAGGTCCAAGAGTATGATCTAGACATAAAACCAACCAAGCTGGTAAGAGGCAAGGGCCTATGTCAGCTTATGTCTGAAAAAAAATATTCAGAGTTCCCTAAAGAGAAAGTTGATTGCATCGACGGAGCACAGGGTCAGTTGAAGAAAGTTGATTCTCTACATATGGTTCTATTTGTTGCGACTAGAGACAAATGGTATTCAGACATTGCTTTCTTTCTCACTTATGGTGAGTTCCCATCTCATCTAACTTCAAAGGAAAAGTGAACTGTAAAACTCAGGGTAGCTAGATATGTCATATGGGATGATGGTTTATACAAGCGCGGGATTGATGGGATCTTCTTGCAATGCGTTGACAAACTGCAACAGATCAAATTACTTGAAATTTTTCATGACTCGGCCTACGGCAGCCACTTCTCCTCATCCATAACAGCACATAAAATCATTCTGGCCAGGTACTACTGGCCAATGCTATTTCAAGATATAGCCACCTAGGTAGCAAAATGTGAGCTCTGCCAACAATTTGTTGGCAAACCAACATTGGCTACTTTTCCCTTTAGGCCCGTCATTATTGATGAACCATTCAGGCAATGGGGAATTGAATTTATTGGAGCACTACATCCCCAATAAAGTGCCAGACATAGTTATGTCCTAATAGTAATAGATCACTTCACCAAATGGGTGGAAGCCATACCTATCAAGAATGCCACCTCTGAAGTTGTTTGCAACTTCATCAAAGAAAATATCATCATGAGATTTGGCATCCCACACAAGATTGTTGTTGATAATGCTTACAACTTCTCCTCACAGGAAGTTATCGTTCTTTGCTATGGATATGGGATAACCTTGGCCCACGCCTAGGATTATTACCCCCAGGGAAATGGTCAGGAAGAATACAGTAATAAGAACATAGTGACCATCATATGGAAGCTAGTTCATGAGAATCAGCGGTCATGGCATAATTCATTGTATGATGCTTTGTGGGTAGACCGTATTACTCTAAAGAGGTCTCTCGGTATGTCACCTTTTCAAGTGTTATATGGAATTGACGTTGAATTCCCCATTTCCACAGAACTCCCTGCTTTATGCTTGGCACGAGCGATTGAAGATGAAACTTTCTAGAATTCTCTTGAAAAGAGGATCATGTATCTAATAGAACTTGAAGAAAAAAGGGTAAGAGTAGTCGACAGGATCACCGAACATTAGAATCAAGTCAAGAGACTTTCGATAAAAAAGGTCAAGCAGAGGGATTTCCAGGTGGGAGATCTCATCCTTCTATGGGACAAGTGAAGGGAGCCAAAGGGCATGCACAATAAATTCGACTCTCTTTGGAGAGGGCCTTTCAAGATCAAGCAGCTCAATAGAAAGAATAACTTCTATCTCTCATATCTAGATGGAACTGAGCTCCCACTTCGCTATAGCGGGAAACATCTCAAAATATTCAGGAAATAGAGATTTCTCTCTTCTTTGTATAGTTTGCTTTAGTTGTGTGTTTGTTTTTGTCTTGTTTTTGCTTTCTGTTGGTTGTGTGTTTTCCTTTCTTTTTTATCGCCCTTGTTTCTAACTTTATTTTCCAATGGATAGGCACATGTAGATCTGGGATTCTCTACCCTTAAGCTTTGCTTGAAGATAATCCCCATAAAGAGCCAACTATTATCCTGTAAAATTTATAAGGGCAATTTTGCATGTAACCATACCAAAATTTCCATTTTGGTCCCCCGTTGAGGTCCCTTAACGTTCAGAATAGCATAAAATTTCTTTCCGGAAAATCTAGTTTTTAGAACTTGGTCACTTTCAACCTTTTTAGGTTGGGCATAATTTTCATTCACGTTACATCAACCAAAACTACGCCCCTCTATTCCTTTGGCACATTCTAAGGAAATGTTACACCTCTCAAAGTTATGCCTAGGCGCAAACACCACCTTGTTATCACTCTCTAAAGTGTGAAGTGGGCACTAAAAACACAGTGTCAACACTCCCAAAGCTGCACCATGGTGTAAAACTCTTTGTGTCGACATCCACTTAAGTGCACCATAGAAAAAGTTGGTGGTGCATTTATTGCACCTTTTTCTATATATAGGCACGTCCAACTTGTCATTTTCACAATTAAAAAAAATGTGAAAAGTTATTCCTTTGTACTTGTCAGCATTCCTGTCAGCCTCACATGTTGTCATTTGTCACATTCGTGGACCCCACATCGTCTCCTTTATCGTTATATATTCCTGGTAAGTGGCCCTTACCCTTCTTGTGGATTTGTTGTGGTTTTTGTGTTGGTTTAGGTGATTAGGATTGATAATAAACATTGAACCTAAGAAGATAACACAATCCCAACACATATTGCAAAACCCACCTTCAAACCATTTTTCACTCTCCTTCCATATCTGCTAATCTGGAAGGCTCTGCCTCAGAATGGACACCTACCTTTGCCAAGGTTAACCCCTTGCTATCAAAATCTGAGCCAAAAGAGTGAAAATCATATTTTGTTTGCAAACAAACCATTATTTTTCCTTCGATACAAGCTTCATTCTTGTTACATCAAACACTGTCTCATCGTAGGTGCATTGTCCCTGCATGTGGCATAAGTATTCTCTGCACCTTATAAAAATTGCAAAATTCCCTAGGCACAAGTGCTGGCACCAAAGCAACTACAACAACATCTAAATGTTATGAAAACATTTCCCATGCCATGCAAACTAAATCACTTGGCACACCTTACTCTCATGCAGCATTTACCACATCTACACCAATGACACATCCTCAGACCTTGCTACACCAATCATATCTCTTCCCCACTTAAAAATACTTCCAATGGTGTGAGTGCACATCCCTTGACACCAACATCTAAATGTTGTGAGAAGTATTTCGGCACCCCGCACCCCTTTTGGCATTATTTTCTCCCATGCAACACTTTCCTAATGTGTGCCTTGCTTTTCTAAGTCCCTACAGCCTACAGTAAAGCTACACCTAGCTCCTAAAGGCTCATAAATTGCTAACTTTTCATTCTGTAAGCTTTTATGGATGACTTAACAGCTAACATGGCTCTTCTGTGATGGACTTCCCTGATTCTTCTTTCAGATCAATAGCTAAACTCAGATCCACACATGTCTTCATCGAGTAAGAATCCAACTAAGTCCAAGGGTAAAGCCAAGCTAACAGAAGAAGAAATGAAATATAAATACCAAAGGGTCAGGATGCCTAAATCTCTTGCAGAGTGTGATCTTGATAGCAGAGATTCAGAACTCAGGCACATTAACATGGAAGACTTTTGGGCCAGCACCAAGAAGGTCACAGGTAGCCCATGGATGGGTAAATTAGTTAGCAGTGGTTTGCACTTTGTTGCAGGGATCCCAGTGAGCACAATCAACAATGAATTTATGATGTTGGTGGGACATTGTTATAATAAGGACACAAGATGTGTCAAAAATGAGAAGGGTGAGGTGATAATCAACCTCACGGCCTAACATTTTGAGATCATGTTGGGCATCCCTCACCATAGACATTTTGTAGTAGTAAGCCAGGAGGACTGCATGAAGACATGGACTAAAAATGAAGACAAATGCATGTAGTTAATGAATGAGGTGTACCTCAAGAACAAGAAGGTGGCCACAAGTCATTCATCACAGTGAATTTTCAGAGGAACTGAGTGACACAATCAACTTCATGAGCAGGGTATTTGGGCTCCCTGATGCCCATTACTTTCACAAGTGGATGCTCAGGTATTTAGAAACAATGAATAAAAATGTTCCTGATCAACATTTTGAATGGAGAGAGATTATCAGTAGCACAATCTCAGAGCAACTTCAACAACTTTCAACAACTGGGAGGTTCTATATGAACTCCTATGTGGTATATGTTTCTACCTCATAGAGGGACTACCTAGTATTGAATCGGTATGGGGTATGGCCCTAGGTCAAAATATACGAGTACTATGCAGAGTTAAGACTAGATAATAGCATAGCCCAATTCTAGTAAAATCAATGACATCTTCTTCTATGGTGTCACCTACCTCTTGAGGCCCAACATGACTTACGGTTAGATGACCAAAAGCATGGTCACCACCACAGAAAAGTGGGGAGCATTATTCATGTAATTCCCCACTTTCACTTATCTCAGAGCCGCTAAATTTTTGGTAGAGTCTACCAAATTGCTGAGGTATGGGGGACTAAAGCATATCTTATTGGAGTTGTCTAGATAACTTATCACATACCATGAGAAGTGTTTGAAATGGAAGAAGGGTGGAACTCCTTTCCCCCTCACAGTGGGTAGGTAAACCTACACTTCACAAGGAAAAGCTCGGGAGATGTTTACAGAGCTTGAATTTCTCAATTTGAAGAATAATTTCTTGGCGAGGCCAACCTTTGAAACTCATGATTACCTTCCAAGGGAAAAGATCAATCCAGTTCATGTCCCTTAGATCGAAGATATCTACATTTATCTATATCAAAAAGTTGAGCTCAAACAAAAGGATCACTCCCGACTGGCCCTGGAAGAGATCATTCAATATGGTGTGGCTATCATCCCAAAGGGTTTCCAAGTAATTGATCAAGAAGTTGATCAGGTTTATCTAGACACAGATGGGGATAATTGGTCGTTTTATGAAATTGATAAAAACAAGACCCCTCAGATTATTGAGGAAAGGCTCAAGGGCACTCTGTAATTCACCGAGCATTGGTGCAACAAAAGTGGTATCATCTACCTTGGGGTAGACTTTACCACATCTCCCTTAGGCGATGCACCCACCAGGCTAAAATACTTGTGTAAAGGAAAAGGAAAAGATATAGAATGAGAGGCAAGCACTGCTTAGAAAGAAGTTCCTGAAATCCCTCCTTCCACCACCGAAGATTAAGTTGTGGACTTAGTGTCCCCAAGAAGAGAAGAAGTGGCCAGTGCTCCGACGGGAACATCCACTCAAGATGTTTCCACATCTACAACTGGTGAGGTCCCAACCATCCCCTCTCTCGCTCCTCCTTCCCCTCCTCATGTCACTCAACCAACTGCTCCTTTGGTTGTGTCTTCTTCCCCGTCTTCTACCATTCCCCCTCCCTCTTCCTCCATCTTCTCTTCCCTCATGGATCTATCCCCAAGCATTTCTTCCCTCATCTCACAGATCCCTTCCGCCCCCATGGTTTCCTCTCTTGTAGTCACTAGTAACCTTGTGAGCATTGGAATGTTGGCTTTTTTCTCAATGCCTCCACCAAGTGTCTCGACACATTTCCCATTGTCCACTGTAGTTACTCCTTCTTCCACCCACGTTTCCTCCTCTTCCTCTGGTCCCACTCCCCTAAATCTAGAATGGATCTCCGAACACCTGAGCCAACACAAGAGGAAAGTCCCTATTGCACCCATGGACTTCTTTGCTATTCTGGCTAAAGGGCCTAAGAAGCAAAAGGCTATAACCTGCTTCTCTCAAAGCACTTCAGGTGAAAGGGTTATGGAGAATGCATACCCTGATCTCACAAAGAATAAAGAAGATCTGTCTCCTATAGATTTTATAGTGAATCAGGTCACAATGGGAACATCATCAGAGAGCCTACAAGCAGAGGCCTTATCTGCAGTAGATGCCATTTGTAAGAAGCTTCAAGAAGAAAGAAAGAGAAGAGAATATTAAAAGAGCAAAACAATCATCTTCTCCAAGCCCTGAAAAAGATGGTCAATGCCCCTCCTATGACTGTCGCCGAACCTCCCGAAGTCCTTAGTCATGAGAAGATAAATGAGTACACCAAGATTGGCGAGCAAGGTGTACCAGTGTCTTCCTGGAGAGAGCAGATCCTCAAAGATAGTGAGGAAGTGATTACAAAGTTCACAGAGCTCTATCAAAATATAGATAAAGTTAACAAGGAAGTCCAGGCAATATCAACGCCTATCTCCAAAGAGTTGTACCATGCAAGGTTGCAACATGAGACATTCCAGAAGATGCTCGACTACCCAGTCAATGACTTGGTGAAATTTGGCATTTTTGATCACCCGCAAGTGCCCAACAAAGTCCTTGCTGCTTTAGACTATCAGGTTGACCAAATGGAGTTTGTCTTGGAAAAGATAGAAAAAATCAAGGAGGAAGCCCTAGATGCAATGCATCAAATAGAGCAGATCATCTTAAGAATGTCTCCAAGGTTACTCAGTGCAACATATGCCTTGAGGAAGGCAGATGATACTATTCAAATTTTCAAGGAAATCATGTTGCAAGGTTTAGGGTCAGAGTCCACTTTTGATATAGAATCTATCAATAACCTTCTGGCCTACCGCGACTACATTGGATACCTAATGGAATGCAGGAAACAAATACTTCAAACTCCCAGAAAGACTCAGAGATGAATGAGAAACTTGTGAAGTCATCGGAGATCACACCAAGGGTCCCACTTAGGATTAACTTCAGGAAATGGTCAGGAAATTCATGGAGTATCAAGGTCAATTTCACATTACCTCTCCTAAGCAAAAGCAAGACACTCCTTTCAAGCCAAGGGATGACGGCAAATAGGCTCCTTCCTCCTAGGATAAATGCCATTTTTATAAAAGTATTTAAAAGTATGTTGGCACAAATAATGACATCATCCATGTTGCACCCATGAGATGTTGTCATCCACAAAATTGCCCCAAAGTTGACATTTGGCTTTTAAATATTTTGTAAATATTTTATAAATAGTTGTTGGCTCCTTTTTGTCTTCTTTCTCCTTCTCCTTCTATAAATACTTGGATACTTGTAGTATTCAAGTGTGAGTAAATTTATATGAAGAATAGAAGGGCGGAGAGAACGAATTTGAGCTTTCTTGTAATAGAACAACTTATTAATACAAAAATTGAGACTTTGTGTTGAATTCCTATGTTATGTGTTAGATATTTCTTAAGTTAGATCTAAATTTTTATTCTATTGGATTCATCTATGCTTTTGTCATTTTTTTAACAGTATTACTTTGTTTTTTTATGTGATTAATTTTGGCTCTGTTTACTACCGGCCCAAAACATAAACCCTCTGACCTTTCTATTTTGGAATTCATTTCTTTTCTCCCTTCAATCCATCTTTCTTCTATTCCTTCCTTTATTCCTTGATGTTCTTCGTCGGAACTAACTCTACTGGGATGAGATCCCAAACCCTCCTTGAAGGTAGAATACTACAAGACTTGCACATATTCCTACAGGTAGAATAGCAATAAACTAGTTTTGCTTTGCTATCTCAAAGAGGGGCTATGCCCTGCACACTGTTGACCTCTCTATCCATAGATCTACCCACCCGATAGATTTTCAAACCAATAGTTTTTGGTGACTCTACTAGGGAAAGAGCCAGATCTATGTGAGCGGTATGTCAGCTAAAATACACCAACAATTTTTAAAGCTACTTGGGAGACTAAGAAAATAGATAAAACTGTAAAAATCACTACATGTTTGCAAATCTTAACTCTTTGTTTAAAATCCAAAATTTTTGTAAAAGTGATCCAAACTAAAAATTTTCTTAATAGATCCATAGATCTAGACCAATTAGAAACCTTTAGTTCACTGAGTTTTTAAAAAGAGGGATAAAATTAAATATTTAGAAAAGTACATGCTGCTGATTTTTGTCAGAAAAATCAGAAAATCAGCAAGTACAAACAAAAAGGGTTTTTTAAATTTTCTCTAAAAATCACTACAGACTTGAACAGATACACTGGCAGGTGAGCCATTTACCCATAGCATGATAGCTCTACTAGGATTAGATCCCAAACCCCCCTTGAAGGTAGAATACTATAAGACTTGCACAGATTCCTGCAGGTAGAATAGCAATAACCCAGATTCACTTTGTTGTCTCAAAGAAGGGCTATGCCCTGCACACTGTTGGCCGATCTATCCATAGATCTTCCCACCTGATAGATTTTTAGACCAACACATCTGATACGTAAACCATGTTGAATGAATTGAATATCGAGATCAACATTCATACTCAGGATAACCCGTACATTCTAAAGATCGGTCAATCTTTGGATACTATTGAACATGAAGCCATCACTTCTTTTCTCAAAAACCATAACCACGCCTTCACTTGGTCTTACACATACATGCATGGTATTGACCCCACCATAGTGGTCCACAATATCATAACCATTCCTGATGCAAACCTATAAAACGAAAGTTGAGGAAAATGCACCCTAACATTTCCCTTTTAGTTAAAGAAGAACTTCAGCACCTCCTTTCTGTTTCCTTCATCTTACCCATTGATTATCCTCGATGGATTTATAACATTGTTCCTATCACTAAGGTGATAGGGGGACTCCACATTTGTACATATTTTCATGAACTCAACCTCACCTTGCTGAAAAGAAAACTTTCCTCTACTCAGCATTGACCAATTGGTTTACCTTACAGCTGGTCACGAGATGCTATTACTCATGGATGGTTTCTTGGGTTATAACCAAATATTTCTTACCCCAGAGGAACAGCACAAAACCATATTCATCACCCCTTGGGGGACCTTCTACTATCGAGTCATGCATTTTTGGCCTTAAAAACGATAGTGTTACATATTAGCAGGCTATGACTTACACCTTCCATGACATCATGCATCGTATATTGGAAGATTACATGGATGACCTCCTTGCCAAATCCAATCACTGCTCTGAAACATCTCACCATCCTAAAAACCATCTTTGACGGCCTCATTAAGTATTGTGTTTGCCTCCAGCCCAAGAACCGCATCTTCAGCAGTTCTCTCAGGAAAGCTCTTGGGATTTATCTTCTCCTAACATGGTATTGAGGTCAACCTCGCTAAGGTCAAGGCCATTCTTGAAATTCCTCCACCCACTAACCTTAGGAAGCTCGCGTATCCTGGAAGGTAAGTTGTAATCTATTCACTGTTTCATTTCACAATTGTTTGATTGGTGTCAACCATTCCATCATCTTCTCAAGAAGGATATCTCCTTTAAATGGGGATGATGACTACCATAAATATTTTGAGGCCTTAAAACAATACCTTCTCCAACCACCTATACTCATTCCACCTAAATATGATCAACCCTTCTACCTATAGATATCAGCTACCGATCACTCCTTAAGGGCCATGCTCGCTCACTGCGATGAACAACACATGGAGCATGTGGTTTATTACATAAGCCATACTCTTTTGGACTACAAAACCCACTATAGCCATGCTAAAAAAATTTAATTAGCCTTAGTTTTCATGGCCAAAAAACTTTTCCATTACCTACTCAACCACAAAACCTATTTTTTGACCAACACAAACCCCTTACATTTCATGTATGCCAAACCCTTACCAAAATCAATGTGCCGCATACTAGCTTATGCTTCTATCCAACCTCGACCTCAAATTCATCCATCAAAAGTCCATTAAGGGCCAAACTATCACCGACCAAATGGCCAATGCACCTATTTCCAGGGATCAACCCTCTAACTTTGAATTTCTAGATGAATCAACTGCTACCCTTTCCCTGGATGAACCCGCGTACCAAATGACACTCTTCTTCGATGGTTCCAAGTGTTAGCGTGGGGGTGGATCTGGTGTTATCCTCATTCCACTTGATCGTGAGCCTATGCCTTTATATTTCAAACTCAATTTTGATTATACAAATAATATTTCTGAATACAAATCACTCATATTGGGTCTCCAAGCTGCCTTAATCAACATCTTTGGTGATTCTCAATTGTTTATAAACCAAGTCAATGGTATATACCAATTATGTAATGAGACACTTCAAAAGTATAAACATCACATGGACATAATTTTGACTACTTTTGACCATTATGACCTTCAAACCATCCCCAACTCTACCAATAAATTTACAAATACCATGGCCTGCTTGGCCTCTCAAACACCCTCTTCGCCCGGCCAATTATAAAATATTTGTAACCGTACAAAGACTCCAATCACCCCTCTTATTTTACCTCATGAAGTTTCCTCCATTGGAACCACCACCTTGGACCCGAGTGACCTTTGGTATAAACAAATACTCAGACTATCTTTTTGTCTCCATCTTGCCCTCCCAACCTCACTTGTAATGGAAAACAACGCTTTCCTTAAAAAGGTATCTCATTACATCAACCTAGGTGGCCTCCTCTATAAGTGTAACTTTGATGGTATTCTCTTACAATGCCTTATGAGTTTTGAAATTCCTTATACCATTACAGAAGTTCATGATGGCATCTGTGGAGGTCACTTCAGTGGCCTTGCTGTTGCTAAGCGTATTCTTCACCTAGGCAATTAATGGTCGACCCTTAACCATGATTTTTGTGACTATGTTAAGCATTTTTATAAAATTCCAACAACATGCCAACCTTCATCATACAACCGTTCATGACTTGCAGGTCACCCGTGACCTTTTTCCTTTCTCTCAATGGGGTTTGGATCTTGTTAGAGAAATAGATCCCCATTCTTCGCAGTGACATCAATGGATCATTACCCCTACCAAATACTACACAAAATGGGTTGAATCCATACCTCTCATCTCCATGAAATCTAATAAAATATGTGAGTTCATCAATCATCACATTATTTATCACTTTGGTGTTCCACATCATCTCATCACTAATAATGGAAAACAATTCCAAAATAAAACCTTGCAAAAACTTTGCGATGCCTTTGACATTCAAGTAAGCTTCTAGTCACCTTATTACCCACAAACCAACAACCAATCTAAATCCACTAATAAGACCTTAACAAAATTCTTATGAAATTGGTTAATGATAATGGGAAGGAATGGCATACGTACATTCCTTTTTCCCTATGGGCATACCACACTAGTATTCACACTTCCACTGCTTCCACGCATTTTTATATGGTCTACAGTACAAAGGTTATTCTACCTCTCAAATGCCAGATTCCCTTACTTCACATTTCTCTCCATGACATGATCTGTGATGACAAATTTTTTCAAGACCATTTAACACAGCTTGAGTTATTAGATGAACATCATCTTAATGTTCTTGACCATCTTCAAGTTTACCAAAAACATATCAAACATACCTATGACAAACGTGTCCATAAACAAACCTTCCAATTCGGTGACCTTTTCCTAAAAGAAAATCAACATGTAACCAAACAAGAGAAAAGTAAACGGGGAAAATTTGCTCCTAATTGGCTTGGACCATACATCGTGACTTATACTTATGGATCAAGTGCTTATCATTTATCTTCACTCGATGGTAAACCCGAACCTGAGCCCCTTAATGTCTTGCATCTTCAACCATTCTAATGTTGAATTTTAGTCCTACCTCACCTTATGCCTCTTTCCATGCTCATCCCTTGAGTGTTATTTACTTCCCACACCATCACCAATAATTAAACAAGAATCATGTGCATACCCATCACTCTTTTATCTTCTCTTAAATATGTGTACCATGGCATTGCACATGGCATGATTCTCATGGATACTTTTTGTCTACTTTTATATGAGATCCCATGGTCATTTCACCTTTCTTTCTAAACAAGAATCCGATTCTTCATCTTAGCCTTGTCCATGACTTAAAATACCTCACATGGGATTCAACTCCTTGAGTCAAAATTCCAATAAAATATGACTCCCTCAAAAGGACATCTTTCTCTCTACATCAATGCTATAAATAGACTTCTCCCTCGAAGGACAACTATGTAAAGCTCTTTCCAAAAAAAAGAGAGAAAAGAATCTGAAGCTTCCCGCATCGATCAAATTTATGAAGACCTCAAGGAATTAATTTCTTCATCCCATATATAGACTTCTCGCATCAATCAGTCTATCTCAAATACAAGTCAAACAAAAAACTTTTTCATCATGGACTTGCCCATTGTGATCTTGGATCTCTTGCCCAAATGCATGCTACCAAATACCATATAAACTAACCACTTTTAACCCTTTCACCATTTTCACTTTCATTTTTCTACTGCCTCAAGGGTCCTACTAGAACCAGGACATTTGGTGATCATGTGACTACTCTTCACCCTTAGAATAATCCCTCATGCAATGTATTTAGGGTCTTATGTTCATCTACTTATCTAAGGCCTGACCTACTCATTATGATCCTTGCCAATTAGGTGGCTTCCTCACCTCCTCTTGTATTTTAACCTTCTTCATTACGTATTGATTACCTTATATAGGACTAGATCCTCGACGGTTACCTTTAGGTAATTTTCCTCTGTTGCCATAACCAACTCAACATCACTCCTACCAATGTGCCCACAATTTACTCATACCTAAAAGACCTAAACTCAATCATGCCTATAACTGACCAACCCATACTACTACCTTCTTGCATTCTTCCCTAGCTTATGGGAGAACTACGTCAGCTTGAGGTCCCTTTTCATCAGAACTATGTAGGCAGCACTCTAAGGGCATGGGGCCCTTAGAGGTTAGCTCAGCCACTCTCTACCCTAATCAACTCACCTTTAATTTTCCTAAATCACAATCTACCCTTGTTAGATTTATTTTTATATCAATAATTGGGAATTAAACCAAAAAAACAACAAATTACTTTCCACCTTTATCATCATCAAACATACATTCAGTATGTCTACCATTGCTTTACCATTATCATGCATGTTACCATAAAACATCTCAAACATGACCCATATCATCATTAATTGCATAAATTAATGAATTATCAACTCAACCATTTATAAACCAATCTGATTCAATCCATTCCTAAACCAACAACCTTACTCAATCCATACTTAAACCAACAACTTGACTCAATCCATGCTTATGACCTGACTCAATCCATGCATAAAACCAAAAACCTAACTCCATTATTCCTGTGACCTGACTCTATCCATGCCTATGACCTAACTCAATCCATGCCTAAACCAACAACCTAACTCCATCATGCCTAACACACCTATTATGCATCCATTTATGCATAATAATAAAATGCTATCAACACAAATGTGTCATGCCAAAATCACCATCATCTCTATAAATACAAACATCCCAATATATGTCTCCATATACATAACTCTCAAATATCTTCGGCATATAGGCCGATGTATGTAACAAAATCTCTCAAAAATCTCATATACATCCTCACCATCTTCGGTACGCAGGTTGGTATATGAGCCAAAATATACAAAACTCTCGTACATCCTCACTCTCTTTGGCACGCAGGCCGGTATATATCAAAAATGACTAAAATACATCAAAATGGAGGGATGTACATCAGACATCATCCTTTATGATATCCTCCATATCAGTCTCTCATGTCTCCTCCTCGGCATCTGTCTGGTGGCCTACTAACATCTCACCACCTCTCATGCGGTGTAGTTGGGTCCCTATAGGTACATCAGCTAGAGCTTGCCTCTGTGAACTAGTGGCCTCACCCTGATCTTGTCTCAGGGCTCAATGGCCCCCTATGCTCTACACACTATGAGTACAAGATATCGGCCTCTCACTTGAGGCCTATTGTGCCCTGTACTCTCTATAGGATAGAAAATCAATCCCCGCTACCATCAGCTGATCCTGGTAATATCTGGCCTCACATAGGGCTTCCTATAACCTAGATATGGGTATTTTATGTGGTGGCCCCATCAGCATCGGCCCCTGTAGCTATTATGTGGAACCTTGTTCCTCCCCTGCATGTGAACTTAGACCCTATCCTGGTGCTTGTGGAGGTTCACTCGGCCTTGCACCCTATGCCTGCACCTGAGCCTGTAATGCCTAAATCTGCACTTGTGCAGTGGCCAACTGGCCCTGCAAACCTGTAACCCATGCCTTTAGAGCGGCCACATACTCATCATCTCCATCTCCATCTCCATCTCCATCTCCACCTTGGGCCATCTAGGCCTGTAGACTAGCCACCTGTGCATATAACAAGGCCACCTCCACCTTCAAACCTGCTAACTACCCCTATACCATCCCTAATTATGTAATCAGGGTCGCCACCTACCCCTATAGGGTGTCTCTCTGTATAATGATGGTGGCTAAATATGGCTACCCTGGTCTAGGAGGTACTACTTGTAAATGATCCACCCACCACTGTTTGTACCTATTTGTCACTCTGGCATCATCAAAACGTTGGTCTATAACCTTCTCCTCCTTCCTTGTAGGTATTGTTGGCTATGGCAGTGGCAGTGGTCTCTCCACATCGTCTCTCTGGTACTATGGGAAAGGTGGTAGTATATCCTTTAGTAATCCAAATTGCCATCTGACCCTGCCTACTAGGATCATCTTGTGCTCCCCTGCATAACGCCCCTCAATCGACTTGAGTATTTGCAGGCCATATAGCTCATCGGCCATCTATCTATATGAGGGATATCCCACATACAGTCTCCAAATGATTTCCATGTTGGACAATCCCTCCAGTAGCCACCTGTAATAGGCTACATCATGTGTAACCATGCCTACTCGCCACTCTCCCATTGCAGGCACCCATCACTTATACCCCACCCAAAAAAATCTAGGATCAAATGTATATCCCTGGGGCATACCAACCAAATGAAAACACACAATTTTCTCATAGGCCCAGTAGTGAAGAATAAACGTGTAGCATAGACTGAACCTACGGAGCCACCCATATGTACATAGCTCTCTATATAGCCGAACTAGGAATGTTGGTGCCCATGCAAAGTAGGTCCTATCCATAATCATGTCATGTAGTATACCCCCATCAGTGATCGTGGGAATCTCCCACCCTCTGCATCCAGTAGGTCAAAACAATAGACTACCTCCATTAATAATACTGCTAGCCTTGTCTCCTTTGGATGGGCTAGGTACATCTCTCCATAGCTTAGGATGGCACTATGGAATGTCAGCTCCGCCATCCCCTCACCAAATTTTATCAGCATCAACTCCTCTGAGGCCTATGAGGAGATCGAATATACCTACGTCCCTAATATAGGTAACCGCAGGATCCTATACACATCCTCTAGGGTGACTATCATCTCCCCCATTGATAGATGGGATGTGTTGGTAACTGAATCCCATCTATCGATGAGAGCGACCATCAAACTTGGCTATCATAATACATGTCGATAGCGTTGGACCTTGATCAAGCCCACATAGGTGACATGCCTCTACTCCTTGACTTTTTTTGTGCCTATGACTCTCAATAGCAGGGGTGGCACCCTGTCTCGCATCCTCAACTGTTCTCTTTCCTGCATCGAACAAAACAATCACATTATTAAACCATGACCATATATACATTCACCCATACCCATACCCATTACCCTACCTATTTTACTTCGCTACTTACCCATTTATCCCATGACCTACCCTCTACCCCAACCCAACCCTAACCTACCTACCTACCTAACCCTACCCTAACCAACCAACCTACCCACCCTAAAACCTATCCAACCCAATATCATCTTACCTATTTACACACACCCTGACCCTTCACCTACTTCCATTTTGACCCACTCTCTGACCTTACCTATTCTCCTGTACATCTATACATTTATCCTAACCACTCAACCCTTGCCTATTTCCCTTTTTAGGGAAAGTGTCTTTCTACCTTCTGACCTATGCCAGTCCTTACCAACTAACCATGGTCTACCCATCACCAGCATCGGTCACCTCATCTGTAAATGATTCTAGTTATATCCCACCGATGCGGGCCAACCTTTGACCGATGTCGCTCACTTTCGTGGCAATAACCTATGACACCATGCCCTATTTTTACCATAATTTCACATTTCTCCTCAGTCCCCACCCCAATCCTAACCTAAAACAACTTCTCACCCTTCATTTACCTAATTCTACCCATCCCCCTTCCCCTTTTACCCACTATCTTTCCCGCATTTAACTTTCATTCCCCCTAAAACCTGTCTCCCTTCTACCCAAATTTCTATCAATCTACTTAACAAACAAGGAGGGACATTGAATCTTACCTCATCAAATTTCCATCTGCATGGTGGCACCTTCGGCTTCTACACTGGTGGTCCACCCGATCCCTCTCCTACCTCTGCCATCACCAAATTAACCATCTCACTCTCTAACCAATCAAATCGATCCAACCCAGCTCGTGGATCCACCTATTGACCACCTATCACTATTCACGTGGCTAGCCAACTCAGTCCTCCATCTCACTCTGTCACTTTCGGCCTTTTCCTCTCTCTCCAGTCATTTTCTCCTCTTTTGGTAAACAAAAAATGATTTGAAAAAAGTGGAATTTTTTTCTTTTTATAACCTACCCGACTCAACTAGTGACATTTTTACCTTGACTAACATCGGTCCTGTACCCTATCTTACCATGGTCAGTCCATCATGACTGGCATTAGTTCCTTTAAACCATCATCAGTTACCCTTCTTAGTCTTTCTCCTACCCCCTACCCCCAATTTTTGGCTTGAATTCTTTTTACCTCACCCACACCTCACTTGGACACTTCACTTTACCCTCCTGACCTAATCATTTTCTACCTAACCTCGTCCTTATTTGGGAACTCATTATTTTACCCATACCTCATCCCTACCCATGTTTTGACCTAGATACTTAGACCTAGAACATTGCTAGTGACCTATGACCTCATGTGCTCACTATACCTTGTGGCACTGTTACCCATGTTGATGGACATACTGACCTGACCTTGTCTTTTTCCATGACCATTTATCCTAACCCAACCTTTGGTGTACCAGACCATACCTAAACGTTCTTACACCTAACTCGCAACATGTTTTCCTGACCATATCCTATACCTTGGATACTGGAATCACCTCAACCTTGTTTAGATAAACCTAGTAACCTTAGACAATGTAGATTTTTCCTACTCTTTAACTTGGTATCATGTTGCAGTTTATACGTGTGCGTGTTTATGACTGTTACTACCTTTGACCTTGACCCATTACCTAGATTACTCGAGTAGACATTTTTAGCCCCCATTGCCCACCTTCTTCTTCATCACATTCACCTTATATCAAACCACTCACCGATTTTGCCTTCTACCTCATCAGTTCCTAGTTTGAGGGGGATCACCTTCACCCATACATGGGGCACCCACATCTTATTTTTGTCAAGGCTGCTTACCAATACAAGCTACGTAATAAAAAGGGGGAAAATGTAGACACCAAAATTGGGTCACACTCCCCTTGGTCCTTTGAAAAATAACCACCTCGAACACACTCACCTAACCATGGCCCCTTTCACCCCCACTCTAATATTAATTTAATTAAATTAATTCATTATCTCATAACATCTATTATTTAAATATTCTAATTGAGATAATGCCCATCTAGCCACCTCACACTAAGACCTATTCTTAGTATGTTTCCATAACTAACTAAGACCTACCTAATCCCTAAAAATCAAAGCCTACATTCCCTCTAACCAAATTCCCACACGTTAAAAAATAATCTATCATTCTAATCCACAGGGAAAAAATGAACGAGATCTAAGAAAATCAAATGGATCTGGCTAGTTTAGTAAGCCTAGGAAATCGTGCCCTAACCGACATCAGTTACCCTAAACCACCGCCAGTCAACCTGGAACCGCCATCGGTCGGTTGCCATTTAATCCCCAAAACAACCTTATTTCGAGGTTGGCACATCTTCTGGGAGCAAGATGATGAGTGCATTGTTTGGCTCATTAATATCATTTCTTCAGATCGGAAATACTCTTTGTGATATGACTTATTAGTATATGGGGATGTTTTGTGTAGTTATATCTTAGTAGGTTTGATGCATTTTCCTTGCTATTATTTATGAAAACTGATTATCATATGAACCTCCTACTAACTATCTTTATGAGATAAAACGTGATGATGTGTGCAGGGAATGATGGAAGTTGCTGGTTGATAAGAAGCCCGAGTTTGAAGCATATGGCTAAAGATTGTTTCCATCGCATTGACCTATTAGCTTGGGCTTGATTCTAATGGCCCGTAGGAATCTATGAGTTTTAATTAATAATTGATGGACAGTGTTTAATTCCGTCTGATACGGCGGATCTTGTAACCAACATTATCTATATGAAGACTTCATCTTCAGAACTTGGTAGTACCACTTTTTGATTATTGAAGAAGATTGTCTGCATATAGTTCTGGATTTGTTTATATGTGTTATGAAATTATTTCAAAGTTAATGAAAGCCACGGCATTTTGAGAATCAGAAGTTGTTGATCCCTCTATCTCGAGGAAGAGCAAGGACCCACTTGACCGAGGAGATACGAGGTTACTTTGAGTTCATGCATACATTCCTTTGATTAGTTTTACTACAATTGTCATTTGATGAGTTTTACATGCATGCTTTGATTAACTATATCTACTTTCTCCATTACTACTTTCACTTAGAATAGATGTTTTTGTTATGCAAATCTAGTTCACAAATAGTCTTGCTTTCTGCTAAAAATTCCATTATTCAGTTGTGATTTTATTTTTTAAGAATAAGTGTGCGTATTTTATTTTACAATAGAAGATTATTTGCTAAAATTCCTTTCATTGAAAATTGTTGAATTCCGTAGACTTGTATTTAATTTCCATATATTTTAACTGCACTTCCATAGAATAGTCACTAAAACTAAGCAACCCCCTAACAAATGCAACGTATAACTAGTTCTCCTAGACTCCATTACATATTGCCTAGGACACAACCCTAGTTTAGAATGACACTGAAAAAGATTATGTCAGTTAAATGATTAGAAGAATACAATGACCCATCACAAGAGATGAAACCAGAGTTGCATGCAAGTAGAACCAACATTTGTACATGCATCAGAGCATCCACAGCCAACACCAAAAGCAATCACAAAGCCCTTTTCCTTCATGGGAGCATCCGGGGAAGCGCTAGCACCAAACCAAGTTCCTTTCATTTGATCACCTGTCATCATCGACCAAACATCAAGCCCGTAGAACAGTAAGTGTTCTGTTAACCAGCACTTGTCCATTGTCATTTTAAGTAGACTCTTTTACTTCTGTTATAAGTTTCTACTCCCATTCCCATTCCCATTCCCTCATCATTTACCTCCATGCAAATTTGACCATTCCGTCACCCACTCCCTTGAACTACTCATACCCATATTTTTATCACCCTTGAGTACACCTAAGACCTACACAAACCTTGTCATTGCCCTCTACATTTCTAGTTAGCCTTAGATTTTCCCTCACGTCAAGTTTTTATTGAGTTTCCTGTACCCTAACCATACCGATGCTAGTTACCCAGAACTGTAAATGGTTAACCTAAACCAACACCGGTCATACCAGACCAACATCGATATCTGTGTTCTTACCCTCAGACCAAGAACAAAGCTTAAAACCTCCACACAATACTCAAAACAGCCCTGAACCTAACCCTGATCAATAATAGTATCCTGATAGAGACCTTGACCTTCAAATTCAATCATAGCTTAGCCTGTTGTGAATGAATTTTCTTATTGTAGTCAAATGAGATACCTAAATCATTTTCACTATAGAAGGATTTTATTTATTATTAACATTAAGTTGTTTCAAATAGTGGATTGACAGTCATCTAGGAAGTATCACACTTCCCAGATCTAGCATACGCTATGCAGTCCACTATATATATTGTTTAAATTTTATTTGTTGGTCTTGTTTTCCATTTCAGGTAGTTCCTCCAAGAAAAAAGGAAGCTCTCATAATCAGCTGTGGATCAAGAAGTCACACGTGCACAACAACCCAAAACTAGCATCTTAACAAGTATTCCTCATAACCCCTTACCCTTATCTGTTTCATCAACATTCAAAGAAACACTTTAGAATCAGGTGAAACAAACCTATCAAGTTGAGTGTGGTTCATATGAAAATATTCAAGTTATGTAATTTATAATTTGGTTTTTCTTACGTTCTCCACAAAGTAAAATGGGGTTGTGGTTGGAAAGGTAACTGTAGTCATATTTTATACCCTTGGACCAATAGTATAACCCCATGTGTGCTGACCTATCACCCAGTGGGCACTAGGCACTTACGCGAGACACGCACGGATATTGAGTCTCTCCTTTATGTGATTTTTGTGAGAATGCACCATCTTATGATAGATAATCGAATGCAAAAAAATAGAAAATAACTATACAACATTCTAAGAACCTGGAATGAGTGGTCATCTCATTGCATGTAGAAAATAGAAATAGCAAAACGACATATGGAAATGGTTCATACATAAAGGAAATGCATAAGTATTATACTCCTGAACACATATATGATTTATAACAGAGCCTTATGTTCATATTAACAAACTTAATAACCACATTACATCCCTTGAGGTCATAACAGATCCTCATATAACCATGCAGATCCAATCTCATGCATCAGAACTACACTATGTTCATCACATTACAAAAATGAATGTAGACCCATCCCTCTAAACGTGTCATGATTCCTATATTCTCCTAATCCCTAACCCATAGAATCCTCCATGGTATTTCCACAGAGCTTCACCTCTCTCCAACTAGCTATACCCTTTTGACTCTTTTTCTTCTATCCGGTGCTTGTATTTATAACCTTAGCAACCACCACCATGCCTTCCTGAAGTTACAGATCAGTTGCCAAGTGTCGAAGTGGTCCTCTATGAGAAGCATGCCTTCTCAGATCCGAGCTCTCCACTCTTTGCAATGATGTTCCTCTGGAACCTTCCATTGCATGCCTAGAATATTCCCTTTTTGATCCCACAGTCACCAGGCTAGCACCTTATCCACAAGGGTCATGCTTTTCTCATGTGTACTTCCTGGGACGTTGAATGTGGATAAGATCCAAAACCTATCCTTCCTTGTTGCATGCGCCAGTGTGTTCTAAAAACCACTGCTAGAATCCTTCCCTGCATGCCTTTAACCCCACTCACCCTTCTTTAACTAGGTCACGTGTGCCCACATGCACCTTCTCATCCTTAGCCAATATTCTGGGGCCCAACATCACCCCACACTACGCCTATTCTTCGTCCTCATAAACACTCTTCAAAAATTAAAGAATGGAGAATCCTTATAATGGTTGGAAAGGAAGAATAAGGGAATGAAGAAATGGGGAAAATAATGAAAGAATTGGGAACTTGTTTATTTCTGGAGGAGGAGAGGGAAATCCTTCCCTAATTCTGCTTCTAACTTTCCCCAAGCATCGACCTCATTCTAAGCTTGCTGACAGAGGTCACCCATACAGGGCACTCACTTCTTCAAATCCTAGCTCCTCTCCCTTAGCACTCATTTTCTCCAAGATCTCCTCCATTTTTTTTCCCAAATCCTTGAGCACGTCCATCCTCTAAGTGATTTGGGGGTAAAATTCTTTCAGCGGTTCTTGATTGAGCCCCGCAAGGTCTCAATGGCCTTTTGATTTATTTTCCACTTTGGCTAGGATTTTGTCTTTCTCAGCCTTGTTCCCCTTATTCTTTTCTTAGAACTCCTTGAGTTCCACTTCATGGGTGGCAACCAAGATACTTTCCACTCTATCCCTATCCACGCAGTTATTTATAGACAGCCTCAACAACTTGCACAGTGGTGACTTTTACATTGGTGAGGATCTTGTTGTACTAAGCAAACAATTTCCACAACCTTCCTCTTATTCTCTTTTTATTGGTGCACCAACACCTCTTCTACTGGATTCTAATGCAAGTGGTATGCCTCTCCATAGTGAGTATGTGGGTCAAGTCCTCTAGGAATTGTAAGGTTGATCCATATTTTTGTGTGGGTGGTGTTAAGTCTAGATGCTTCAAGACAATGACATCTGTGATCATCTCTATTTTCTTGTATGCCTCGATGATACCCTTTGCCTTCTCATCTTTTAACTCACACCTTAACTAAGTGATGATTAGCTCCTCCTACTTCAGGTCCTTTCTTTTCTTAAGGAGCTCCTCCTCCTTTTTCTCCAGCTCTACCTCTAGGAACTTCAACTTGTCATTTCTTCTGAAGAGTCTAGCTTCAACCTCAACTGAAAATTTTTTGAGTGCATTACAGATTTTCTCATCTGATAATTGTTGAGCATTCACCAAGGGGTTTATTCCATTTTGTTTATGGCATCTTCATCAATTATCCTTGGCTTATCTCAAATTCAGGCTCATCAATGTGGGACTCAAATTCCCATGATAGTGTTTTCCTCGTCCGAGGGTATGCACCTTCCTTATCAAATGATTTCATGGCCAAGAGTTATCCATTGGTATGGTGCTGAAAGAACACGCGCAACACCTTGTTTGGATCATCGATGTAGCTCATTCCTTGACTTTGTGCTTGCTTTTTGGTCTCTTCCTCCCTATATGTATAGATTTTGGAAATCTTACAGCCAAATTGGGATCTCCCCCCATGCTGCCATATTCTTTTCCTATGCTTTCCTCCTCAACTTCCTTCAACACCTCATCTGCACCACGTTCTACTCTTGTTCCACTAGCTTCCATGATAATTCCTACCACTTCCCTCTTTGTAGACTCTTCTATCTTGTTCCTTTGTGAGGCTTAGGGTCCTTTGATCCTTTGTATTTACTTCTCCACTCATCCCCTTTCCTTGGGCCTCAGCTTCTTCTTTTTCATTCTTCTCCTCATCTTCTTTGTTATACTCCTCATATTATTCATTCTCAAAATCATGCACCTCATAGACTGGATGGTCTTCACCTCCTTTAAGCTCTTCATCATCATCCTTGTCACTGATGTAGGCATCTAGACTCTCTATTTCTTCTTAATCTTCCTCATCAGTCACCTTTTGATTCTTCCTCACTGGGGATTCCAGTACAGGAGATTCTTCTTTTTCTTTCTCCTTGACAGGTGATGTATTCATTGGTGATTCCTTATGGGTGAGGATATATTCATGCTCTGGTGCCTCTTCTTCTGGGGTTTTTCTTTGGTAGGATACTTTCTTTCTCTGCATGTAAGTACTAGGCTTAGCACTTGCTTCCGGTGTGCTCATTGTTTGTGCGGTTTGAACACTTGGTGCCTTCTTCTCCACCTATTCTCTTTCTCTCTTCCTTGGTGTGGCCTTCTTCCTTCCTGTAGGGTCTTCATGAATGGAGACATAATTTTCCAAGTAAGTTCACCCTTTTCAAACTTTGGCCTAATGTGCATAGATACACCCTTACTACGGTCCTCCCTGCAATTGGCATCGTTAAAGGCTTCATTCATTTGTACTTCATGGGAGACATATTTATCCATGTACGTGCACTTCTTTGGATAGAATAAGCTTCTGGCATAGCTCACGGTGGTCTATATCTACCTCACTAAGGTCGAACCTTAGTCTCCTAGCCTCCTTAAACTGATTGACTCCAGCTTGGAAGTATTACGTGGTGAAGGAGAAGGGTAGCTTACACCATGGACTCATATTCCCATCTATCAATGTAAATATTCCAATGCATAAGTGTTGGTACACTGCAAACTCTACTCTCCATCCATGAGCACTAGTAATTTCTTTGGATCCTCCATTCTGACTCTAAATGCATCACGCATTCACTTGTACCATTTTTCCAAGCGTGCCTTGTGAGTAGCCGTCATGGTTTCACAAGTGTAATTTGCAAACCTTTTTGTGGGTGAGGGATCCTCTTCTAGATACTCCCAAACAAAATTTTCTAGCCCATTGGGCACTCCAATCTCTGAAAAACACAATGGTGAGAGAACGTTACCGAAGAGTATCTTTTCTCCCTCCTGCATGTTGTTTATGATTTCATCCGCGATGAAAGTGGAATAAGTTATAGATTGTTCCCTCTGATATCTTCTGACATACATTTAGCCATGCCTTGTTCACTTGTGTCCATCATTCCTGATCATTGAGATTAGTCACCAAGCACATCCATCCTCATAACTAGGTCTAGAATTTTGGTGATGTCAAAGTATCATGACCCCTTCTTGTATTCATATGCGGCTACAGTCTCCTTGATAGCCTCCTTGTTGCTAAGATCATCATCTATGTTATCTCCTTCACAATTGAGGCATGTGAACTTGGATATCAGTTATGGTGTGATGTGCATCTTGCACCCCACAAAATAAAAGTGATCCTCATGCACACATGACATCAACCATTGGTAAAGTGCTCAGGCTTGCCAAAGTAAGGCAACTCATATAATTGCAATAATCCAGCCTTCTCCAATTTGACCTTCACCTCATCATTATAAATGGGAATCCCATCTGGTGTCCTTTTGTTAGTTGTTCAGACCAATTCTAGCACCATTTACTTCTCAGTTGTGCTCGTGCAATGGTTATAATCACTCACAGCCATCTTTTGCAAGTGTGACTCCCACTCTTTTCCTAGTAATACCCCATCTGGGTACTGCATCTTTGCATACCATTCTTCCTTTGAGCTCGCGATGGTAGTGGTTTGATTTCCCTTTCCCTTGCCCTTTGTTTTCTTTGGTGAAATGGTTGGTTTCTTTGGTTTCATTCTTCTAGTCGAGATGAACTTAAAAACTCCTTCCTCTTTCTATTCTCTACTACTCTACTCAATCCCAAAGCTCACTCCAAAGCTTCAACTCCTGAAATGAATCCTTCTTTCTCGTGCCCTAGCTACCAAACCCTAACCAGAAAACCTTCCACAAGATGACACTCTTCACACAACCTTTCCTCACGCCCATGTACTCCTTCCTTCTAGTTTACAGATCTACTCTAGTTGCACACTCAAATTTCTTGGATTCTTCTTTCTTCGGACAAATTTCTCTCAGGATGCCCTAGTTCACAAGAGCTTCTTTCACTTTATAATCGCAAGGTAACAAATGACTTTCCCGACCTTGTATTTATAGTTTTTCCTTCTTTCCAGCATTAAATGCTATACCACCTACCACTCGTACTTGACACTAAATGTGGATTTTTTACTAAAAACCAAACTCAAGCACTTTTACCCAGGTGCCTAATCCTACATGAAAAACTGTTTACAACCTTCTGGCATGCACAAAATCCAAACAGACTGAAGACTCTACACATGTGTCACCAGCACAAAGGCACTTCTTCTCCTTTACCCAATTTTTTCCCTCACCTACCTCATGTTGTTCTTGCACTCTTCATTCTTTATACATGGTCTCTATTATAGCCTTGACACCATACTTTATCATCCATTGTTTCCTCACGTGCTTTCTCAACCTTATGTGCTTCCTTCTATTGGGCCATTTAACTTGTATTATAGGATTCTACTTTGCATCACTCCACTTTGCTCACACCACCCCACACTAAAATAGATGTGTGGTCCTTTGTGCATACACAACCTTGGAAAAATAATGTGGTTACCAGCGCGCAAGGTGAAAAATGAAACAAAAATAAAGGAACAAGCAATGAGAAAAGGAAACACAAGAAAAGAAAAGCATAAAGGAAAATTCTAAGCTAACTGGCAATACTACCTTATTACAAAACACCAAGAAGACTTATTTATAGTAGGGCTTCATCCTACTCCCATTGAAATGACCTGGTAATCTCATCCCATCCAGCTCTTGTAATTGGTAAATCACCTGAATCAAGAATGTATGAGATGATGTAGGGTCCCAACCAATGGACTTTCAACTTCCCATGATGGCACAAATACTTGGAATCATACAACAACACCATCTGCCCAACCTCAAACTTATTTTTCTTGATATGACGATCATGTCATGCCTTTTGTCTTGATTTTTCTATCTTCTGAATCCATCTAGCAAGTGATCACCTCTCATCTAATTGCATCAACTTATCAATTCTTTCTTCCAACGCTTTCTCATCAACTAACCCTCTTGCACGCGCTATACATGCAGTGATGGTAACATGAATTCAACTTGTAAAACAACCTCTATGTCAAACACCAATTGAAATGGTGTGGCCTTGTTCAACCTCTTGTAGGTTTTCCTATATGCCCATAGAATGGTTGATACTTTTTCATCCCAATCCTATCTTCCAACGTCACATATATTAGTTCAACGTGTGACTTAGTATCTTGTTAAATGCCTCAGCAGTCCCATTTTCTTGAGGGTGATAAGGGGTAGTCTTGTGATGGGCCACCATAAATTATACTAATAGAATCCTAACTGTTTCATTGAGAAAGTGTGTACCTCTATCACTTGTTAAACTTAAAGGACAACCATACCTATTGATTATGTTCTCCCATAAAAATCTAGTAGTTTTCGTTGTGGTGTAATCCTTTGTAGGTGTTGTCCTCTACCCACCATGTTAAGTAATCAGTGCAAGTGATGATATACCATGAACCATTCCTTCGCGCAGCTAGTGCAATTGGCCCTACAAAGTTGATTTCCCATTTTTCAAATGGTTCAGCAGCTAGCTATTGGTCGCAAGGGCATTTCATCCCTCTTTCCAGGTTTTCCAAGGCACTGGAAATGGTCACAGGCCTTGCAAAACTCAATACAATCCTTGTAGATGGTTCCCACCAAATCCCTACTAATAAAATCTTCCATGCAGTAGCATGTTTCTACATAGTGTCCCCCTACAATCCCACCATGTGCTTCCTCCATAATTGCCATGCACTCATGTTCCAATATGCATCTGTGCAAAACCTCATCATGACCTAACTTATACAGATCTCCACTAATCAACATGTAAGGTGCGAAGCATATTGCTAACTACTTCCTCTCCAGAGCCTTCATCCCTTCCGTGCCACACCTATTTTTAAGAACACCGTGATATCTTCCAAATATGAGGGAACACACCACAACCTAAATAGTTGCATGTCTAGCATGGTATCCTCAATGCTTTACTGTGTCCTCCCCTGAGTTAATCCTTGATAAGTGGTTAGGTCCTGAATTGCTTTTTCCCAGACATCACAACCACTGTGAACTCAAATTCTTGGAATAATAGGACCCAACAACATATGCACCCTTACAGCATGGGATTTTTGACTAATTATTTCAATGTCATGTGGTCCATGTAGAATATAAATGGTATTACCAATAGATACTGCCTAAACTTATGCAACACATAGATCATAGACAATGCTTCACACTTGGTAGTTGTGTAATTCTGTTATGTTGGTGTCAACTTTCTACTTGCAAAGCACAAGGGATGATCAACAATTCCCTCACTAGGTTGTGTTAGTACTACTCCCATAGCTATCCCTGAGGCATCAACATGCACATGGAAAGGCTTATCCCAAGAATGAAAATGTAAAATGGGCACCGTGACAAGCCTATCCTTCAAAGTGTCAAATGCCTTTTGTTGCGCTTCTCCCCAATGAAAGGTACTCTTGTGTTTTAACAATTCCTCCAAGGGCACAGTGATCTTGGCATACCCCTTGATGAATTTTATGTAATACCTCATATTCCCAAGGAATCCTGTCATTGTGCTTTGACTAGTAGGCTCCCCTAATCTCACAATAACTGTCAACTTTGGTGGGATCCACTAGTAATCCTTCCTTGCATATAATGTGTCCTAAAAGGGTTCCAAATGGAGTAACAAAGACACATTTCTTAATGTTGAGGGATATCCTCAATTTTTGACATCTCTCAAACATCAATCTTAAATTGTCACAATGGTATTTCACCAATCCATACATAGTCTAGTCATCCAGGTAAACTTGAAGAAATTTATGGATGAAGTCTTGAAATGCTTGTACCACGATGCATGAGAACACAGCAGGTGCATTCTTCAATCCAAAAGGCATAACCATGTAGGAAAAAATTCCCCATTCAGTGGAAAAGTTTTCTTTCTCTAGTCTTCCTTTGCAATCCTGACTTGGTGATACCCTAAGAACCCATCCATGAAAGAGTAGACTTCACCCAGCTACTCCCTCCAAAATTTCTTCAGTAAAGGGGGTTAGAAAAGGATCGATGACACATATTGCATTCAAATCCCTGTAGTCAACACAAATTCTTATCCTTCCATCCTTCTTGATATTGATGACCATTGGGCTTATCCATTCTGATTCTTCCACTACCTCAATGATACCAACTGCTATCATCTTGTCTATTTCTTCCTTGACCCATATGCATAAATTTGGATTCATCTGATAAGGCCTCTTCTAAATTGGGAGTGCACCTTCCTTCAACTTGATCTTCATCTCCCCTAAGGAATGGTGAACGCCTTTGAGTTCATGGTACCCATGAGGAAACAAATCTTGGAACTCACGCAACAGATCAATGACCTTTGAAACTTCTTTTTCTGACCAATAGTCCCAGATGATAGCTTCTTAGGTTATTGTCTCTATTACCAATGTTAACCTTCTTTGTTTTCAAGGGCTCATGGTAGGTACCTGCTTTCTCATCAGCAACTTTCTAAGACTTCACATACCTTCAGAATGGATAACATCCAAAGTTTCCATTTCTTCTCCATCTACTACATAGAACCATTTTTCCTTTTTCTTTTTCCATGCACACACGCTCAAGTTGTATTTCCTCTGTATTCCTCTTCAGTGAGGCACGTCTCCAAATAAGGTTCACCCAGTAATTCCAATAGCCTATCTTCTTGTATAGCACTATCTCCCATTGTAAGGCATCTGATTACTTGCAACACCTTATCCACTGATGGCTTTGTACTCCTATATTCGAAATCTTGAATGAGATCAGCCGCCAACTCCTACCAATTACCTATTTGATGACACATCTCTGAATGAACATACCAAGCACAAGCGCATAGCCTTGTAAGGTGGAATACAACTTATGCACCCATAACAAAGGTAGTAATGCACTTTGACGCTTCCCATCCAGGCCTTCTCACACACTTGGATATGAAATGAAGTGGTCTCTTTACCATGGTAGTCTTGTATGACTGTGGGCATGTTGCTCCTTGAGAACCTTACCGAGAATGTGATTCTTACCTCACCCACTCTAGGAGGTTCTCCCAATGTGTATCCCACCAGCATTGTATTTCTGTAGTAGGTTGTAACTAAGCATTCCTCTTCTCTCGTCCTCATTTTCCCACTGAGCTTCCATTTCTCACAGGAAAATTTTAGGATATGCTCCCCCAGAATAACTTGGACAACTTCTTTCCTCCTAGGTGATTGACTGAGCACGCCTTTGTCACCCTTGTTACAGATCCTCTCAACTGTCTCCCAATCAACTCATAGGTCCCATGTGCCCAATTGTCACATGCCACACTAGTGGTATCACTCAAGGATTGAGCATCTTCAAACTGGATGACTCCCTCTATGGGATGAATTATCTCAGGATCCCTGATGGAACACACATAGATTCTGTCAAGGAATTATTCTCCCAAGGGATCAGTATAGGGTGTTGAATTCCCATCTGTCAAAGGGATGATCACCCTTTCCTCCTTGTTTTCAAATCTGATATACCCTTTGTTAAACTGCAAGTCAACATTGTTCTTGTAACACCATGGGCACCCAAGTAATGCTGGAAAGTTGTCTTGCCTCGGTGAGCACCAAGACTTCAAAGTATCCAGTGAACTTGGCCCCTTGAATGGTGATAACTACATCCTTTAGGACTCCAATGGGCATTGCCTTAGTTTTTTTTCCATATACAACACATTTAAGGATGGCTATAACATGGGATTTCCCATCTGATGTCAGGCATATAAGGTAAGAACATTGACCTCTTGCTCCTGTGTTGATGAGGATATTACTCAAAAGTCATCCATCAATAACCACATTCAAAGTAATCTCCTTGTCATAGTCAAGGCTGTGAGGAGGAAGGTTTGCATGCAAAACCTTCCTTTCATGCTCTGCTCTCCGACGTGTGGTACCTTCTCCCTCAGCCATTCTCCTAACAATGGAATAATATTCTCTTGCCTTAACATCCTACATACCTCCTTGACTTCATCCAAGTCATCCTTTTGGAGCCTCGATATTCTTCCTTTGCTCCAACTACCTCGATTTCTCTTTTAGACATTAGATCTCCCTTTGCAAACTTCAAATCACATCCATAGTCTCTTGATACACCTCCTTCTGATGAGCAGGGTCTAGATATTTTCCATGTACCACTTCCTCTCTTGAAAACTAGTGTCCTTTTCCTTGGCATCTCCCTGGCACATGCAGCCTCTACTCCCGTGTCATCACCAGTACAGGTTCTAGCCTTGACTCACGCACCACTCTTGGCATCCACTATGAATCGGCCTTCTTGATGCTCACCATCTCAGTGCCCTTATCCTTCTAGTGTTGTCTGGTTCATATGCTCATAGAGCTCTGGACATTCTTCATACTTATGTTTCTTTCCACACCATGAGCATTGTAACAGATCAAGACACTCACATTTGTAATGCTTTGTAGATCCATAATTATAACAGGTTCCTTACGGGAATTCACTTCATCCTCCTTTGCCATGGTTACTGTGACCACAAAATCCTCTATGAAAACATCTTCCATGCTCCTCCATCTATGTTCCCTTCATAACAATGATCATCATCCTTGGAACTTTTTAGAAGGCTAGTCTTGCGCACACCCAGATCAATAGCATCATGGATCTGATCAATCAGTCTGTAATCCTTGGTATCATGGGTCATAGAGGTATAAATATTACAATAGCAAAAAACATTCTTGTGAATTGTGCATTGTAGTAGAGGGAACCTACTTGCATCATGATCCCTATGGAAAATCTCACAGTCTACCACCATAGCACGTACCAAATTTATGAGGGAAACTATCCTTTGCATGTTCCTCTACTTCATATTTTGTACACCAAATCCCACTACAAACCTCATGCGCTGAGTTTGTAGACATATTTTCCAACTGCTTGGCCATTGCAGAAATTTGAGCCTCTAGGAAAGGACTAACACCAGTATCAACACTCCCAACAACTTCAGATGTGTAGGGAAGCTTCCAATGCCTCGCATGTGTTCTGTGAAAGTCTTGTGTGATAGAGCCCTTATAAATGGTGTTATTAATCCTCCAAAAAACCATTGACCATGTTGAGAAGGATGAATGTCATAGGGATAGTTTAGACAAGAGAGTCTTGAAATGAAATTCATATTCCCACACACTCTCTGTCATTCCCTATTAGATCTCCTTCAAAGTGTTGATGCTCTTTCTGCTCAAACTCAGGGATATGGAACTCTGCTAGGAAGGCATTTTTCAATGCGGTGTAGTCTACCACATCTTATGATGGGGGTCATACTTCCTATACCAACTATGTGCATGTCCTTGACAATGTTGTTGCAAATTGACTTTCCTTCTACTTAAGGGTAGTGATCCCTTTCGCATGCCATAGTAGTTCACACTTGTGCACATGCTCTGCAACATCTTCAATACCCCTATAGTCTGGTAAGTGGAAATACATCTCAAAAAACACTTGGGGAGGTGGTTGGGGTCCTTGTTCCTATTGATCCAGAGCCTTGGTTCCCTCTAGTGTTTCCTCCTCCACACCAGATCCACCAGGTTCTATTCCTCCTAACCCACCAGATCCACCTCCTGTAGTCAGAAAAGGGCCTAAAGTGGTCACACCTAGCATTCCCAATGTCCCACTAAACTATGCACCAATGGTTTATGATATTGTCCCACTACCAATTGTATGTCCAACACCACTCCAAGATGTAATACCCAACCCTTGCGTACTTGCACCTTGTCCAAAGATTCCCCCAAATATAGGAATGTCTTACATAGCCATGGATGTTCCAAACAAGAAATTATATCTCCTGGGCGTAGATCAATTACTCCCACCAATACCAACTAGGTTAACAATACTTCTCCCTTGATCTAGAAGACCAAGCACCAGGGGTTAGTCACTAGGTGGGTTTAGATGCACACATGATGGCTCTTCTTTCTCCATGTGATGAACTCTCATCAGAAAGTGAAAGGGGCCTCTCTCCCATGCTTGCCAAGATGGGGTAGCATAGACTACTCACGTTCCACATCTTTTGCATGAACCTCAACTCCTTCCCACAATTTCTACCTCCATAGATCCATCACACTTGCAACCTCACATTGTCTAGTCATATCCCTTTCACGAGCTTTGCTATACTTAAGTCATCTCTCCTCCCTTTCCTTCTCAACCACAATGTCTGCCATCTTCCTCCACCTTAGCTTCCTCTCCCATCACTCAGTGAAGATTTATCCATCCATGGGAAATGCCTCCAAACTCAAGGTAATGACCAAAATATTCATAGCTAAAGGAATAACATGCAAAAATGATCCTCTGGGATCCCTTACAAACTCAAACTCAGTAAATTCTAGGCAAGAATACATAGAAATGATGTATTCAAGAGTATAATTGGTCAACACTCTCTTCCACCAGTGATCAAAAACATGATTCCAAGTCAAATCTGCATCCTGCAACCTCTGATAGTCATCTTGGGTCCACACACATGATCTATAGTACTAGCTCGATCTGGATGCATATGCTGAAAGCCATTCATATAGTTCTACTAGAAAACAATAGAATAATGTCTCATATAACTCATGGTATAAGTTCTCTTCTACCCATCTACGCGCATCAAACTTAGGTATCAATGTTAAATATTTGAGAAAACTTGTCCTTTGTGCTCTTGAACCATATTTCAACACTTTCCAAGGTCAGAAACTCTATCATCATGCATCACAGGGGGAAAGATGCATGTCATTTCTCACAACAACTTCAAAAAGAGGTCCCAACAATGGAACCAATATGTAGTCATATTTTATACCCTTATACCAATAGTTTAATCCCTATGTGCATCAGCCTATCACCCAGTGGGCACTGAGTGCTCACTCGAGGCACATGCAGGTGCACGAGTCTCTCATTTATGTGAGTTTTGTGAGAATGCACCATCTTATGACATAGATATTCAATGCAGAAAAATAGAAAAGAACTATGCAACATTCTAAGAACCTAGAACGAGTTGTCATATCATTGCATACACAAAAGAGAAATAACAAACGATCATATGGAAATGGTTCATACATAAAGGAAATGCATAAGTATTATACTCCTGAATGCATATATGATTCATAATAGAGCCTTATATTCATATTAACATACTTTAATAACCACATTACATCCCTTGAGGTCATAATAGATCCTCATATAACTATACAGAGCCAAGTCATACATCAGAACTACACTATGTTCATCAAATTACAAAAATGAATGCAGACTAATCCCTCTAAAAGTGTCATGATTCCTATATTCTCCTAATCCCTAACCCCTAGAATCCTCCATGGTATTTCTATAGAGCTTCACCTCTCTCCAACTATGTCTTGTTCTTCTATCGGGCACTTGTATTTATAACCTTAGCAACCACCACCATGCCTTCCTGAAGTTACAGATAGGTTTCCAATTGTTGAATTGGTCCTCCATGGGAACATGCCTTCTCAGATCTAAGCTCTCCACTCTTTGTAATGATGTTCCTCTAGAACCTTCCATCGTATTCCTGGAATATTCCCTTTTTGATCCCACAATTGTCGGGATGGCACCTTATCCACAAGGGTCACACTTTTCTCATGTGCTACTTGGGAGACTCTGAATACGGATAAGTACAAAACCTATCCTACCTTGCACACGTGTGCTGTGTGTTTTGTAGAACACTATTAGAATCCTTCCCTGTGTGCCTTTAACCCTGCTTGTAATTCTTCATCTAGGTCATGTGTGCACATGCACCTTCTCATCCTTAGCCAATATTCTAGGGCCCAAAAATAGTGGTTTTGTGAAAGAAAGAAGGTTTACATGGTGAAGGTTTTACTACTTTAGGGGTTGGATTTTCTTTTACAGGTGTAGCAACTGGCTTGGAAGGAAATGGGGATGTATATTTTTATGGTATTTTAGGTTATTTCGAAGGGATAATATTCAATGAAGAATTATTTTTAGGATTTCTAGGACTAGGAGAAGGGCTAGATAACTTACTTGGTATGATAGCGTGATTCTTGTTAACCAATAGGTCTACTTTTTCTTTAGCTGGTTGCATGGAAGGTGGTAGTGGTGATCCTATCCTGATGATTTTGTTTTGAGTAATTTTCGTAGAAGGATCTTCTTCTTTTCTTTTACTGCATTTGTTTAAGATGAGGCTCCTTTTTGGAATTTTTCATGAGTATTTACCCCACACGAGAATCTTGGGGCATCTTCATCTTCATAAATGTACTCAATTAGGCCATTATGAGTGTCACCATCAATTTATTCAAACTTAAAATAGTTCTCATCATTTCCTGCATCATCTTCCTCATGTTATTCTATTTCCACTTCTTCTTCTAGCTCCTCGGTTTCACAAACAGAATTTACCAGTGGTACCTTGAGAGCGAGTCGATGAGGAGGTGGGCCGATCCTTGGTCTGTTTGGAGGATTTTTCTTCCTTGGAGTATTTCGCATTGAGATATGAGAAAAAATTTTATTCATAACAATCAATTCATTTTCTAATTTTTGAAATATCAGGTTGGTGGTAATTAATCCCGAACTCTAACCCTTTTGTTTTCCATTTTTACCTTTTACCTTTCCAGCCAAGATCAGATCATCTTCTATATCAATTGTGAAGTCTTGTGCTTCCTTCAAATATCTAGGTTGGGCTCTTCTAAGGAAGAAACCAACATCCAGTGGCAAGGCACTGATGAATAATCTCTTCAAATTATTCTCAGGAGGTACAACATCTTCTGGAATTCTTGTTATCATTCTTTCATATTTGGTGATGAATTCCCACATTGATTCAGAAGCTTCTTTCTTCATTTGTACCAATTGAACCAAAAGTTCTTAGTAGTCTTCTGTGGACTTGAACCTATGTTCAAATTCACTCCTTATATCTTCCTAGTAGGTGACAGACCTTAGAGGAAACAAGTAAAACCATTCCACATCCTTCTCTTGAAGTGATTCTACAAAAATACAGACTGACAAATTTTTGTGCTTAATGTCCAACACATCACAAGAGGTGATGAACACTTCTACATGTTCCTCAGAAAGTTAAGAACCATTTCCTCTAAACTTTGTAAAAATATTTCTTGAGCCTTTTGGTAGCTCATGAAGAGGTTGAGCAAGGGAAAGTGGACCGGTGTTTCCACCCCATGGTACATTTGGCCTACATTATTCACAGGCATGATCCCCCATTCAGTTCCTAGCTCTGGCTTCCATTCTTGATAAGGCTGCAACTTTTGTTCCTTCTCTTTCTTCTACTTCAGCTTGAAGTATTTCAATTTATTCAATCTGAGCTCTTATTTCCACTTCTACTCTTGCTTCTCTTTTTCTATTTTATTCTTCAGTCTCTACATCAATGAAGTCTTCAAGGTTCTTTTTGATGTATGGAAATTCAATGTCCAAAGGATTGGCAACACTTGGGCTCCCAATGTGACCGGTTACTTGATGAAAGGGAGACCTCTTAATTATGAGAATCTCTTCAAAAGTGGGATTGGTTTTTCCTCCTTTCCTTTATTTCTGGGTGTATCTTTTATCTACCAGCTTGGAGATTTTTGATCTTCTTTGTAGTGCTTGAATTTTTCTTTACCTTTCCAATTCAACACCACCTTCTTCTTCAAGGTTAAGAATTCTTGTGGCGATGAAGTAGTGATTGAAGCTTTTCCTATTATGCCAAATAGTCTCTCTCAAATTTGAAGCAATATCCTCTTCAATGTGGAAGAGTAATTCAGGCATTTCAATAGGAAGATTTCCCAAAATAGCCATGGTTCACATATATGAGGCTTGGATAGATATTCAAATTTTAGAATTTTTCCTTTTTTGAATTTTAAAATTTTCTAATTTTTTTTTTGTATTTTTCTAACCTTTTGGTCGTATTTAGGTGTAGATGTTGCTAAATCTTCCCCATAGTGGGAGCCAGAAACTATTGGCAAGAAAAAATTTTGGGTGGAAAAACTTGTGGATTTATTGCTAATGCTCTGGAAATCTAAGTCCCTCTACTTAACTGGTGCAGCTGTCATATATGCATGTATGAGTAAAGGTGGATTTCTATGGTGGTGTTTCAACCTGGGATCTAATAGCGGTACTCCACTGACCCTGTGGAAAAGCTAGAAATTTATTGCAAGAGAGGAATTTATCTATAAAGTGGGAAAGGGGAGTGAGAAATGAGATAGGAGAACTAATCTTGTAGGTAGAAAATCAAATTACTACACACACTAATTAGAAATTTCAACACATACATTTATGTTAAGAAACAACTCTACAAATAACAATAAGACCAATTAGAATTTATGAGCACAAAGTATCAATAAATACCTCAGTCAAAAAAGGCTAGAAACTCCTTCTTTTTGTATTGATTTCTTTAAAAAAAAAGTTGGACATAGTGTGGGAATGGAGGAAAACTAGTGGGGGGAAATGGAAAAAAATGGTTATCTCCTTTGTTCTCTCAAAGTACAATACACTCTTTAGTCTAGAAAATCAACCACCAACCCTTTGAAATGGGAATGAATTTACAATTTATAGGAAGATAAATGACTCTTCAGATACTCCCCAATGACTCTTCGTATTTCTCGACGTAACTTAAGAATCTTCACCTTCCTAGGGAAACATTAAGTCCCTTTTTATAACATAAAGGTGAATTATTACATTAGAAACATTATGACATACAAAAAATTACAACCCCAACACGAGATTAAAATATTGAGGAGAGAGAAATTTGGGGGAGATAAGAGAGAGAGAGAGAGTAGAAAGAACAATAAGGAAGAATGATGTTAATGATGATAGATTCCGCCT